>BJBW01005773.1:97633-108365 GCA_004320125.1 Scolopax mira
GCAAGACAACAAGAGGCAGATTAGCAGCCTGATGTGATGAAGAGGAATATTTAATGCCAGGCTGGAACCTGTGTTTAGATGCTGGATGGAGGGAGAGGGCATCTGTGCTGTTTCCCTCTGCCTGGCGCTTACCATGGGTCAGTCATGTTGGGTTACTTGACATTTAAGCATTTCCAGCTCACTGGACAGATGTGCTGAGATGGCAGAGGGCACTGCCAGGGCTGTGAGGGGAGCAGGACAGGGGCTGAGCCTCCTCCACGTGCCAGGTTTTACAAGGAGGGGATGATTCACGCAGGGTGCCAGCTCCCGAGCTGCTCTCCCCCTTCCCTGCCCAAATGTCATCTGCCCCATCCAGCCCAGAAAATCCCCAGCCTCACAGTGGGAAAACAAAAGGCAAAAAATAGACGTATCTGGCCCCAAAACCATCTCTGGGGCTCTCAGCTTAGCAAGCTCTGCTGAGTACAGACTGATCCATCTGCCATGCAGCTCCCTGGACTCTCTGCTGGGTCTGGGCTGCCTGGCCCCAGGGCTCAACAAGACGAGCTTGGTCTGTACTGCCTGGGCAGTCAATCTACTCGGTGACCTTTACCAGCAACGGGCTGCGCCGGCTGGATTTTCACCACACAGACTCCAGAGAAAAGCGTGACAATACCTGAAGCACCTCCGTATGGTCAGAGCGGGTCAGCGGGGTCTCGAGGGGCCTGGGGAAAGGCATTTCTTGCTCTCTTTCCTTCCTAACCCACCGCTTTCCTGCCAATCTGGTCTAGCTTGGAAGCATCCAGGGTGGGACTGTACAGTCCTGGCCATATATATGTATTTAAAAATGTGTGGGTTTATATATATATATATAAAAAAATATAATATGTGTGTATATATATATATATAAAGATATATATATATATATAAATATAATATGTATATATATATATAAAAAATAAATATATACATGGCTCAGGATAAAGTCACAGCTCTGCAGGGAATTGTGACTCGGAACATCATGGCTTGGTTCCCAGTCAGACTAAAGCTAGGTCAGTGCTCAGGGAGAAGGCTGGAGAGAGCAAGAGCTGCCTTCGTGCTGACCTTCAGGAGTGGAGAAGTGACCCAGGGCTCCCCTCCTTTCCTCCTCCTGGGGTGAGTCCACCCTCTGTTTGCGCCGATACATCCTCAGACCACGGCACTGCTTTCCTTGATGGTGATAAATGCTTAGTGACAGCACCAAAGAGCCAACTTCCCCCTCCGAAGCGGGATGCAGAGCCAGCTGGTGATGGATGACGACTGGGACCTGTGTCACCGAGACAGCAGCAGGCAAGGAGAAGCCCAGAGCTTTCTCCTCTCCTAGTCTGAAGAGCTATTTTAGAAAGCTGCGACCAAAGCAGAACCAGTTAATGGCTGGTATTTCAAACCCAGCACAAAGCACATATTTTACGTGCGAGGGTTAACCAAGCAGATATCCTCCAACAGCAACGGCACGCAGCTGGACTGCAGTGAATTAAACCAGGTGGAGGTTTGACTCTAAGCACAATAGGTGGACTTCACCAGAGCCACCACGTTGGGCAGGTGACCATATTCCCTTCCCATTGCAGTAAGAAGGTGCCTGGACCTGGAAAGACCATCAGAGATCAATCTGTTTAGCTTAATAAATAGGAGCTGAAGAAACTACTTGAGCACTATCCAAAATGTTGAAAGGCTGGAGAGCTGAAAGAGCTATTCAGCTAAGAGACAAGGGCGTGCAGAGGCAACGGAGGGAAGAGGGGAGTCAATCTAAGAACAGGGCACTTGTGAGGATACCTGTCACTGCAGTAATATAAAAGTGGTTCTGACAAGTTCACCCTCACTTGTAATTGTAAATCAGATTGAGTGTTTGGGTTTTTTCCCTTAACAAATTGAACGGGAATAAATTAAGGGATGTGCTACAGCCTGTATTTTGCCGTGGGTTAGATCAACGATCCAAATGTTCTTTGCTGGCTTTGCAGTCAATGAATCACTAAATTTGGATCCACATCCTCACCAGATGGATCAGAACCAGAAACTGAGGTACTGCTTCCCTCAAGGTTTAATGGAGTTTCTGTCTGGTTCTGGAGCAGATCTGGGAATTTTTGTGAAAGTTTTATATCTGTTTTCCAGTTGCAACGTTCAAATTATTTTCTAAGCACTTCAAGTTTTCATGAAATCCTTGTCATTGCAGAGGAAATCTTGAATGGTCCTAAAAGTTCCAACACCGGCAAATAAAGTGAACTCTAAAACTGGGGGGGGGGGTGTCCTGAGTTATGATTTTCTCAATTTGGCCGGTGGGTGCAGACTTTCTCCCTGACTTTTCAACAGCCAAGGTTGGCAATGCTGAGATAGTCTTCCTGAAAGCACATTCTGGCAGAGAGATTTTTACAGTGGGCACAGATACCCGATTTCTTCCATCTTTTCAGTAACAGGCTGTGAGCGTGCTTCTCTGGCTGTTTGGCATTTGCTGGAAAAGATTACGATGAGAAGGAGAATCGATAAATTCCATCACAGATGACAAACACGGAGGGAAAACATTGCTTGGGGTTGCTAATCAACATCTGCAGTTGGGATGGATGGGCACCCCAGGGTCAGAGCCCCTCACCCGAAATGCTCCCGTGTGGATTGGCAGAGCTCCTGACAAGAGCCCCTCCACCCACACCCCCACCCCATCTGCAGTGGTGCTTCTGCCAGGTTCCCAGTCCCATTTCAGCAGTCTCCTGTCTCCTCGCCTTGAAAGCCTGATTGCAAATCCTAAACAAGTGCTCTATGATGGGCTGGCTCCCTGCCCAGAGACTGCATCAGAAATTCTGCTTGATGTATCAAACTCTCTGCAAGCAGGGATGGGGGGGGGGGGAGGGAGGAGAGCCACGAGAGGTAAAGAAGGGGTACAGTAGTAGACAACCCCAACTTGCCTCCATCCCTCTTCCCAGGGAAGCACCAGGAGGTTCCCCTTCCCTTTAACCTGTCCCTTCCCAGGAGGGCTTTACATCACATCCTGATGGATTTGAGCCACAGGAACACAACATCAAGAGGGACCAAGGACACAAGATGCAGCAGCCATGCCATGCCCTTCTCATTTACTTATGAGACCCCACTTCTCATGGGATCTGCCTAGGTCCACCAGCCCCATGCTCCCCGGCCAGACTCTTTCCTCCATCAGCAATGCAGGATTCACGGCAGCAGCTACTGGGATTTTCAGAGTTCCTGACTGCAATCTCAAATATCAAACCAAGGCCACACTCACCGCAGAGATCTGCTCTGTGGGGTGACACAAGTCCTGCTGAGGAAGGTCTGGCGAGAGGCTCACCAGTCCCACCATTTAGGGCTGTCTACTCAGAGGACAAAGTGGAGCTCTTTGTAGGCTGCCAGACCTATGGAGCTGTCAGGTCACTTTGTGAACTAGTCCTTTACCACATTTAACTATTTTCTTTTGTGGCAGGCGGAGAAGGAGGATGGGAATGGTGTGTCTAGGCAAGGAAGCAAGACTTTAGAAACCCCCTAAGTTGTCCCCCGGGTGCTATATTTGAGCCCAGGAGGCCTGGAGATGCAGTGAGCAGTGCAGGGCTGAGCTCATCCTGAGACCACCTGATGCTCAGGAGTTTCAATGCAACCCAGAGGTGGCTTTGCATTTGGCCTCCTTGCATGGCAGCAGAAGGGCGAGAAAACCTTTCTTGTTTTTAAGCCAAAGGTGGCATTAGCTTTTTATAAGGATCACAAACATTTTGGAGTCAAAGAAGTTCAGGCTCGGGTCAGAGTTTTCAGGCTCCAAAACTGTCAAAGGCTCTCAGGTCCAGAGACATCTGGAAACCGTGCCAGTTGATGTTAGTCACCTACTATTCCATCCTCATGCCCTTTTAAATGGAGCTTCTTTTCTCAGTGAGAGGTTGACCCAGCACACCAAGGAGGCCCTAGAAGAACTGCTGACGTTGGCAGGCTCTGTATCACGCTGATGCTATTCTGGCTTCTTCTCCGTGATGGCCTCCCTTCATTAGATGTCACAGCACGAGGACTGTCTCTTTCAAAGGCAGAGGGGAGAGAAAAGACAGCTACCACTGTGCTTTTCAAGCCAGTTCGGCACAATCTTCGCCCTCTCTGAAGGATGAACTTGTGAAAAATACCCTGGGACCAGGTTGCAGAGCCCATATCATGTCGCAGTCAGCCCCTGAGGACAGGACGTCCCTTTCCTGAGGTGCTTCTGAAATAACACGTCCCTGTGTCCTCCCAAGAAGGCTCCCTGAGAAGCAAAAGGCCTAAATCCAGTATTTTCAATTTCTTGTACCAACCAAAAGCAGGAGGTCTGATTGATTGGTTTTGGGGGAGGGTTAAACACTAGGGCTGATCAGAGTTAGATGAGATTAGTCACAAGGAAAAGTATGATACCTGGGTCCCATGCCAAAGACAGAAGAGAGAGAAGATCAAGGTCCTCAGGTAGACATGACCAAGATGTGTTGGGGCCAGGATCTAAGGCAGTTCACACCTAGGGTTCAGCCTGGTCACTGATGAGAGGGACATCAGTCCACATGGGCAGGATGGGCCCTGCTCAACTCAAAAGACAACTCCTTCAACACCCCCCAACCTCCAGAAGCAAGGACGCCGACCACACAAGAAAGGAGTAGCAGGAGAGCCAGCCTGCGTGCACAGCCTCTGGGTCAAATTAGCGCATGGAAATGGGGACAGCAACAAGAAAGGTCCTCAAGGGAAGGAGGATGTGAGATCAAACTGTGGGAGGAAAGGAGACAGGACTCCATCACGCAGTGGTTGAGACGTGGAGACAGGGTCTGTTCAAGAAGATGGTGAGGGGATGGAAACCTTTTTTTTCTCAAGGATATCCTCAGGAATGTATCTAGATATCAAAGATTAAAATGTTTATGTTTTCCCCACCTATCAAACCACCAAGGCAAATGAGCATATCTTAAATAAAACACATCGCTCCTGGTATCCACCTGGACATCACAGACACTTCCTTGTTCTGGCTGGACAACTCTGCCCCATGCAGGACTGGGGACCTTCCCGTACTCCATGGATGTCACCAGCTACCAGGATTACTCCAGCCCTCTTAGACAACCACATCCATCACCCATGATACCCAGGACCAAAATGGCTGATAAGCACGACATTCCCCCTAAAGGTCATTCCCTGCTTCCTGACCACACCGGTGGCTGGGAGCCGTCAGAGGAGGAGTCCTGGTGCACCTCCCTTGTGACCAGGGCTGGGCTTTCCCAGAGGGAAAAGAGGTTTGCCACTCACCTAGCAGCAGGTTCATGAGGACCTCCTGGCCTGCCAGCGTGCTGCTCTTCACCAGGCAGATGAGGGTGCCCGCAATCCAGGGGATCCCGTGCCCTGTTATCCCCAGGAGGTTAATCATGGAGCGGGCACCACCCCAGGAGGAGGCTTTGTTGGCACACACTCCCAACCTCTTGGACATGCAGATGTCGATGGCCAGCAGGGAGTTGAAGGCGATTCCCTTGAAGGAGGGGTTGAGCTGCATGCAGTCCTCTTCGGGCAGCTGCTGCGACTGCCGCCGCTCCTTGGGGTTGCTGTTCTGGGCACCGGCTGCCCCGGCCTGGCTGCTCTGCTTTCTGATGGAGCTCCTGCTCTCCTGGTTCCCCTTCAAGGGCTGGTTCAGGGAGAGGAACTCAGCCCTGTTGAGGACATTGTTCCTGTCTCTTGCCCTGGACCGCGGCTGGGATGCTGGCATTGCAGTCTCCCTCTAACGCAACCTGCTTTGCAAACACCGAGAAGGAGAGAAATTCCTCTTCTCCCTGCAGAAAGCTTCCCCCACTCCCACCCTCACGAGCCCTGAATTTGGGAAGCTACAAAGGTTCCCCTCTGTTGCAGTTGCCCCCAGCACAGGCTGCAGCTGTTAAATATAGAGTAAGGAATGCACATGGCTGTTTACTTCATGGGCCTAGCAAGCTTGCAAGGAAAATTAATGCCAGGCTTGGCAGCCACTCCAGTGCCAGGGAAAAAGGTTAAACAGCCAATAGATTGGAAGAAGAGGAGGGAAAAACGTTGTGCCAAAGGTTGGTTGCTTCTAGCCTGCTCTATTTAAATCTTCCAATTGCTTATTCCCCTGGGCTGCAAGGGAAACTGGGAAATGTAGTTGGTTTTTTTTTTTGCACTCCAAGTCACACTTGGAGTCACGCATCAGAGAGTGGGAGGAGACCATGGCATCCCCCCTCCCCACGGCAGCCGTATTGCTGCTCCAGTGGGCTGTGCCACCTGCTTTGTGAGCTCCAAGGCTGGGCATTGCTTGGGGGCTTCCCCCCACGGGTCTTTCCCCACGTAGCTGCTTCTTTTTTCTGTTCTGCAACACCTCACCCCCTGCTAGGGCACCCTAAACACCACCCTCCTCTCCCTGGTACGGGTACCTTTCAGACATCACTATCCCCATCCTCCCTCCCCGCTCAGGCTTTGCCCCTGCAGCGACTTCCATCACTCACCCTCTTCCCGGATGAAGGAGATGCAGCACCTGCCTCCTGATTAAAAGAGACACGGTGCTGCTAATGAATTCCCTGCCCCCAGCGCTGAGCCTGGCCTCAATACCACGCACGGTTCTGCCGTGTCATCCAGCATCATCGCAGGTCCCATGCTGAGAGCAGGTGACAGGCGGTGGCCGTGTCCCTGAGCTGTGGCTGTCATCAGGTACCAGCCCCGGGGGAGCGGGTGCCGTGGGACGGGGAGGAGGAAGGCTCATGCCAGGCCCTGGGGAGTCCTGATGTCCCTCCTGCCACGGCACCGTGTGCTCCATCACTTTGTCCGTGCACGGCTGCCATCAGCATCCCACCTCCCCGCTCCCAACCGGAGCTGGGGTGAACCCCTCTGGGACATCTCCCACCAGCACTGGAGAACCCCTGAGAACATCCCGTCTGCGCTCGCAGCTGTGGTTTACAGGTCTGAATGACTTCCTACACTCCCTGAACTGCAGCCGTGTGGATCTAAGCCTCAAGCATCACTGGGAGAGACCATTCCTCTCCTCTCCTCCTGCCCAAAGGATGGCATCCTGCTGCAGCGACCGCCCGAGCCAGATCCACCCAGGCTGCCATCACCGAGTTCCCTTCCCTGGGCTGTCACAGCTCCACACCACCCACACGCTCGAGAAATGAGATGATTCCTATGCAAATGGGCTGGAAATCCCCCATGGACAGAGAAGTGGAGAAGATGAATATTGCACTCAGGAGCGGAATCGGCACGTCGCTTGGTGGCAGTGACATTTGCCTACGCAGCTATCCAGTTACAGAGGTAAGTATCTGCACAGGTACCCTGGCACAGGTATCTTTAAATGTCCTGTCCAAAATGCACTGGAGAGCCTAAGTGCTAAATGAAAGGTGGTTCTTGGCTTTCTAAGGTAACGAGAAAAATTCTGCACTTTTTTCACACTTTTTATCCATAGATCTGAAAATCCTCTAGATGAACTAATCATCCAGCCTGTGCCCATCTCACAGACAGGCCAGAAGCGAGGACAGTGCTTGGCCAAGCAAGTGCCAGAGGTCCTGAGGAGCCTCCACTCCTGGGTTTTCCTCATATTTCCCCCTCTTATGAATCAAAGGAAAATAATATACGTCAATTTATTTCTGAATCATATCCTCCAGGAACCCACCCTCAGCCTGTGATGATGATCCTAGCCAGGGGAAGAGCTCGTCCCCTCCCCAGACACCCTTACCCAGCCCATGAACCATGGTCCCCTTTGCCTCGGGTACTGTCTGGGGCTGCAGCAGCCCAGGAGTGTGCCCAGACCCTGTCACATCACTGACACCCACCACATCCTGTCCCATCACTGCTGCACAGCAGCATTCCCACACTATCAGGGAAGCCAGCACCCCATCCCTATCTGCCTGCCCTCATCCCCCTGCCTGGCTCCGAGGCATGTGGAAAATCTCAGCCCACCTGACAGCAGCCCAGGAGATAACTGTCACTGCTGCTTTAACTTGGCTGCATCCATCACCTCCCGATGGGATGGCCTCCCTCTTTCTCCTTCTGCTGCGTGGGGCTCCTTGCAAACCCCCTGTGAGCAGAAGGTTGAAGTCCTGGTGGCCAGGAGCCTGCAGAAATAGGGTGACTTCTCTGTCGTCCCCCCCTGTCCTGGGGATGCTGAGCTGCTGCTGAGCATCTTCCTCGAAAGCTGTCACGGGGAAAAACATACCGGGAGTTAATTTAACATGGTGCCTGTCTCTTCTGACACCGATATGGGGGAATTTCTCTGCCTTAGAGCTGCCCCAGTCTCCCTGTGGGAACCCAGCCCAGCACCCGAGTCCCCAGCAAAGGGGACAGAGGGGGACAGGCCGTGCAGGATGGAGGCAGTGCCAGCACACCCCTCGCAAAAGCTCAGCGGGAAAGAAAAGCCATTTGGTCTCTTCTGCACCCAGGCAGGGTGTCACCCCCTGGAAACCAAACCCAGGAGGGAACTGCCCCCAGTCCCAGCCCTGGGGCCACACTGGGCACTGTCCCACCACACGCACGGGAGAAGGGACACAGTGAGCTCGGGGGAGACACGCTCTGCTCGCAAAACAGCCACAAACCGTGGGGTTTATAAATATCCTGCTAAACCTGCAGACAGGCTCCCTGCTCCAGCGGGGCTATTCCAGGCCTGACACTTGATCCATGTGAGTCGTCGAGCGCCTCGGAGAGTGTCCAGACAGACAAATCCAGGCGGATAAATCCAACACGCTCCACGCACAGTGTCTCCTCAGCCCTGGCCATGCCCACCCCACCTGCAGTCCCCTAGGGCTGGGGGGCTGCCAGCCACGATTCCCCACATAGTAGCCACAGCCACGCATGGCCTTCAGGGGCCACCACGGCCGTGCAGACCATGCTGGAGATGCAGGTGGAACGGGAGGGACTGCAACGTCCCCTTTTACTGCAATTCAGGGGTGGCTCTGGTGCCCCCCCCGGCCGCAGGTGGCCACGAAGCAGCGCTTGCAGCCCAAGTGCTTGCAAGCAAATCTGCAGCGCTCCCGGGAGGGATTCTTCCAGGGGCAAAAAAGAAAGCTTGGCCAAAATAAAATGTAATATTCTGCGTTACTCACAGCCCACACAGCAGCGCCAGTCAGGCCCATTGGCACAGCGCAGCATGGCCACTGCTGAGCTGCTTTTATTTGCCACTGCTCAGACGGCGAAGGGAAGACTCTGCCTTTCAGTGAACCTGGAGAACCCGTTGGAAGGACACAGAGACACAGGGCAGGCCACGATGCCACGGGGAGCAATGGCAGGAACAGAGCGTGGCCCTGCTACGAGGAGACATGGAGAAGTTTATCAAATGAGCATCAGAAGGAAACGCAACTCACAGCATCGCCAGGCACTCCTAATTCTTACTTATCACAGCTTGGCCTCATCTCCAGCATTTCCATCAGCGAGCACCACTTGGGCACAGGAACTGTCCTGCACGTGGCTCAGTGCAGCCACGCCGGGGTGGAGTGTGCTAATGCCTTCATCACTCACAGCAGCACGACTGAGACAAAGAAACCCAAAGAAAACTCCAGCTGAAGATGAAAAGCTGATTTAATTAGAACGAGATAATGCAATTTCCTAGTTGACCAGAACACCCGACACAGCCAAGTTGAAGCAAGACCTGGCTAAAGCTCCAGCGAAACTAGAGTTGCAGAACATGCAGTTTCACCAGATTCATAATGCTCCGAGAAACTGTGACAAGCTTGTTTGAAAAGCGTGAAAGAGTCTTGGAAATGTCAAAGTATTTCAGCACCTTCTGGAGGCTGCTGAAGCAATTGGATATTTCATTCGGAGATGCTCATTTCATTCTTCCTTGTACTACGTGGTAGTAAGTTTGAAGTTGGAGTGTGCTCTCAGTTTGGGTCACAGGGCTAGCGATGGTGATTGTGCCCTTCACAGAGATCGGGAAGCTTAAATAAATACTTTGAGAAACACACGGAAGAAAAAGATAACAATAGACTGTGTTTTTTCCACCTGCTGAGGGAGGAAAGGAGCGAATCTGCCTCCCTTCATCTCGTGGCTTTCACTTGTCAGGATCACCCAGTAGCTCCAGTCTCTCCTACCTGCTGGAGGGCAGATGGCAAGTGCACAGTGTTGAAAAACACCAGGCACAGCTCATCAAGCCCACAGACAGCACGGGGCAGGGGGGCTGAGGGACATTTACTCGGCTCTGTGCTGCTGAGCCATACCGCAAGCGGCACCGGCAAAACCATTTTTTATCTCTGGGTTCCCCAGGTTTCCTATTTAGAAACAAGCCACAGAGGACACGCACACCCAGAGCCCTGCGTCAGGCTCGAGGGACAGCAGCTGCTTCCAAAAAGCCATACACATGGAATCATCGCACTGTTGGAGGTGGAAGGGACCTTCTAGAGATCATCCAGACCAGGGTTGCTCAGAGCACATCACTCAGGAGCATCCAGGAGGGGCTTGAAGATCTCCAGAGAAGGGGACTCCACACCCTCCCTGGGCAGCCTCTGCCAGGGCTCTGCCACCCTCACCCCAAAGAAGTTCTTCCTCAGATTTGAGTGGAACTTCCCATGTTCCAGCTTGTGCCCGTTGCCCCTCGTCCTGTCACTGGGAACCACTGGAAAGAGTCCGGCTCCATCCTCCCTCAACCCACCCTTTAGATATTTATAAGCATTAATAAGGTCTCCCCTGAGCCTTCTCTTCTCCAGGCTGAAGAGCCCCAGCTCTCTCAGCCTTTCCTCATCAGGGAGATGCTCCAATCCCTCCATCATCTTAGTTGCCCAACACTGGACTCTCTCCAGTCGTTCCCTGTCCCTCTTGA
>BJBW01005774.1:0-56739 GCA_004320125.1 Scolopax mira
AGACACGTCCTAGCACTGGGCATAAACCGGCATGGCAGGTATTTTGTGGCTGAGGGATCCTCCTCCTCAGTCATTATTTTACTCCTCCCGGTCAGACTAAACTAAGTACACAAACTTATGTTTATTCACTATTCATAATTCAAATACAAGTGAAATTAAAAGCATCTAGAACAGCAATCTAGTTAAGAACTTTGACGAACACGAATAGCATTTTAGAAATAGTCTATCATAAAGCACTTGAAATAATTAAGTTTACTCTCTACCCAAAACCCTTAGCATTCTGCATTAAGAAAGTAAAAGCCCTTTAAAGAACCCTTTAAAATTCTGAATCGCTGCAAGTAAGATGTGAACAGGCAACAGTGAAACTAGTGGCATTTGCTATCATGTCTGATGCAGTAGCAGAAACAACGACAGAACAGTTAAATACACCCATATCGCAAGAAAAAACTATCCTCCTTTGTAACAGCTGAAGTCATTTCACAGTGAAGGAGGTGATAATTTTGGATGCATTAGCTCTTCAGGATCTCTAAAAAATTATAGATATGCATCCTCCTTCCCAGGAACATTGTCTAACAATAAAATTATAAAATACAATTAAAAAAACCCAAACCCCAAACAGAGGTAATGGCCGAAGCAGAGAAAGCTTAGCTTATCTTCTCCAGGGGAACCTATGCACTGGACCTTTGAACCAATGTCTTTTTTCCCTTGTTTACACAAGGGAAGTTTCTTAATACCATCTTAATAGCATATTTATTAGCAGAAATATACATAAAGAATAGATTTCCAGAAGCCTGATGAAGCTTGAGCTAACTGTAATCCAAAATAACAATGCAATTCCTAAGAGGATGCATATCTTTATGTTGTTCTAGCTTGGTCTTGTTCAAAGACAGCAAGAGAGTAAATTGCTACGTTAGAGGTTAAAAGCAGGAGGAAAAAAACCAAGTCAAATAGAAGAGCACACAGGTGAGGAGACAGAAGAGCCTTGTGATCAACGGGTGACAGCATGGGTGTTTTATTAATCTTGCAGGAGTCCAGCCAACAACCCTGCCAAGGGATCGTCCACGCTCCTCCCCACGGCTGGGGCTGCTCCACCTGTAACAGGCAGAGGAAACCTCACCAGACCACTCTGGTTCAGGTCAGCCCCAGGGCTGGCACAGGCGGCAGCAAGGCCCCAACTCACCCCGGCCAGCCTGAGTGAAGCAGGTGCCAGCTATTTTTATGTCCAAACTGCTATTTACATCTGACCTGTTATTAAGTTCAAAGGGAGAAGCAGTCGCAGGAATGCCCCCAGGAAGGCAAAGCGATGAGCTCCTGGCTCATCCGTGAAGAAGAGGAGGCCGTGGCTGGGAGGGGGCATGTGGCCATGGCCCTGAAGCACTCGGTGGGATGCAGGAATGGTCTGCTCTGCCTGATGCTGCACAACTTGTGAGATGCCAAAAAGCCCTGATCCCTTCCTCTCCATGCATCACACAACCCACTTCTGAGAGCACCAGGCTGTGGATTGCACACACTCATCTCAACATTTCTAGGTACCAAAATGCATGCACAGTTCATAAATAAAGGAGTGTGGCACAGAATTATTAAATTTTGAAGTCCCATGGGATGGGGCACTGAAGTAAGAGTCAAAACTGATTTAAACGTCTGAACTGATTCACCAACTCATTTTCACAACGCAGATCTCAAAGGACTATTCAGAATATAATCAAGTGGCCAACTATGTGCAGGGAGTCATGTCCACAACAGATCATCTGCAAATTGAAAATTACTTGAAAAATCTATTTCAAGTAAATCATCTTCCTGCTACAAAAATCTTAGCTTCTAAGATCTTCTGCAGGATTATTCATTCCCTCATCTCACACTTAAAAGGATGTCAGAGTTATGTATCCTGGACTGTAACTATAGCCATTCAGTGCAAGCAGCTTTCCTAACAAGGGACCATTTTTTCAGTAAGATCCATTATATATCTCAGGATTTGACTCAGGTATTTAATATCTTTTTTTTCCCCATAAATGCAAGAGCTGAGCAGTCTTCTAATCTGTAAGACAGCAAATGCCCAGCTTCTACAGCTGCAGTAATTAAACCAACTTCTCATGCCATTACCCACATCAAGTCTCTTCCTCAGCATCTGCTCTATTCCCACACTGCACTCTTAAATCAAACCAAGATAAGCTATTTTCTAAGATCAGATGACTTGTCTCTCCCTTGAAATCACTGCAGCCAAAACAATTCTGAACAGATAGGAAGCATCTTGCTAAATATCCAAAAGGTCTCTTATAAAGGGAAAAAAAAAAAAATAGACGTCAATGCATGTGGGTATTTTTAGCACCTGAGTTGTTCTACATTTATTCCTTTATGTCTACCTAAAAAAAACCCAACATGATCTCTGATGAAGCGTTACCAGAAAATATATTCTACTGCAAAGTCTGCTTTATGAATCTTAGCTACATGAGCACTGCAACAAGTACATCACACCACCCATTCAACCAAACATACAAGTCTAAGGGTTAGCAGTATACACAGAATAATGTTTCCTCAGTTTCAAAGAGGTGCTTAAAAACCCAAACAAATAAACCAACCCAAAAAGCAAACTCCCCAGCATAATATTTTTGTCATTCTGCTTAGATGCAATGCTTCAGCCTCATGTTTAAAAACTGACACCTTGAAGTATTTCTAGCTGTCTAACCCTCAAAAAAACCTCTAGACACTTTGTGGGTTACCTGTTAAAAAATAAAACAAATCCACCACCCCCAACTCCAAGACACACTACACTTTACCTTACCAAAACTTCAAATCAGCAGCAACAGCAGCACCTCAGGTCATACAAATATTCAGGCAATAAAAGACTACTAATCTCTTCCTTATACTCTTTCCTTATAGCTGCTACCTTCTTGACCTGAAAACTCCTGCCCCGTTGCCTCCAATGTGTTTACCTTAATAACCTTGTAGCTCTGATCTTATGCAAATTACCTAAAGATTTATTTTCAAGGACACGATACAGATTATCAAAGGGTTATTTGTGTGGGAAGAGATACATCAGATAGACGGGAAAAGCAGAACTGTGTCAAGGAAGCTTCTCCTGGCTGGAGTAAGCTTCCATTAAAAAAGAAAGAGAAAACAAAATAGTTTAAGACAGGGTCTTACATCCATCTGGAAGATAACCTGTATTTTGAAGGTAACAGTATTTTAATTTCCTTATTTAGAAAGATAGTTGTTTGGTACCCACAGTTATTTTACATTTTTGAGTTATGCTAGATCTTCTAACACAGTCATCAAAACAGCAAAAGGGGGAACATGTGGGAAGACACTAGTAAAATACTCACCTCTGTGTATAAACTTGAAATTGTTTCCTCTGACCTTGAAGGGCTTCGTCTTCCTTGCAGATACTCCCTACCTACAAGACAAACACGATTTATCACTCAGCCATACCCCCCCAAGTATTTTTCCAACTGGCATTACCTACACGTTTGTCAGCTCTCTGATCCCAGGGCAAACAACAGATAGTTGAGGGACTCCAGAGCACAAAACTGTACCAGAAACATCTCGATGCACACACTAATATCAAATGAGTAAGTTTGGTCAGTGGCAGGTTCTTACTACTTTCATAAGGTCAAAACTTGGCACAAGGTAAAAGAAAGGATTTTCAAATAATTATAGGATTTCCAAGTTAAAAATATATGTGCCTCAATCTCAGACCGACCCTTGTATATTTGTTTTTGAAGACCTTGTACTGCATCACTATTGCACTATGCCAGGCAGGAAAACTTCAGGTCACTTTTACGCAATTTTAAAACAAGCGGCTCTGAAGGCTTTCAACTGGGCAAACCCAACCAAGCTGTCCTACACAGTTTTTAACAGTTTTTCTATGGATTAAAATGTTTCCCATCCAGCTGTGGGTCCATTTGAGTCTTCTGTAGAAAACTAGAAGACAAGGAAATAGCTAGTTTGAATTCAAGAATCATCTCCTCATAGCCACACAAAATTCAGAGGCGGGGGGGGGGAGGAGGAAGAAGGAAATTATCTGACAGTAATATCCAAAAACTTAGAAAGATAAATCAAATGCTGATTATCCTCTTTATTTATTAAAAACAAACCAAAAAATGCATATTTTAACCAAAACAAAATTAGGGTTTGCTTAAGAGCCAATGCATTTTTTTAAGACAATTTGTCTACCTTTTGTGAATTGGATAATTCCTTTTTCAAAATGGATTAGTTTCCAGAGTAAGCATGTCAACAAAAGTTTGTCCATAAATATGCACTATGAATGTACTGGCCTGTGCCTCTGGCAATCTTGCCTTCTGATATATTCTTTAATGCTCAAATTAAGCTGTTTTGTGGCTTTTGTTAGTACTCCGGTGTAGAACTGACCACACATAACCCATGCATCTAAGGGACACTACGCAGCTAGGCATAACCCATTTGTAACTACAGACACAGAGGTGGTCACATACCCTTCTCAGCACTAGAGCCATCTGATGTGCTTCCTGATGCAGACACCCTGCAAATAGGAGCTGGTTCCTTAACATGAGCTGCAAACACAAGTCTCACAAGGACACATCCAAACAAACAACTTGGGAAGTCACTCCCAGGACAGCCATGCAGCATTTAAGAACACACCAGCTACAAAAATAGCTTCTTCCAGAGGAATTAAGACTGAAACAAGACCTCCAGCACCTGCCCCTGTTTGCTGGAAAAAGCAACAAGGGAAGTTCAGCAAGAACACCACTGAGCCCTACCCATAGCCAGCATCAAAAGCACCAGGGAAGCTGCAGACCCAACCGATCTACACATTAATCCACAGCACCGTCCTGCTTTTGAAGGGAACACCCTATTGCTTCTGCAACCTGAACCACAGGATGGTTTTGGACCACAAGCCAGATTCCCTTTGGACGAAACCAAATCAGGAGATCCACCTAGCCTGTGACTCTAAACCCAGCTGATGAATCAAGCTGGGGCCAGTATCATCACACAGGAGATCCTGTAGCACAGTGCAGTCTCTATACTTGCCATTCCCAGACGCTGCACAAAACTCGTATGAGGGAACACTGATGTTCAGGGAATGGACACTTCTCTTTGTCCATTCTCCCCCCGTAGCCAACACCAGCAACATTAACACCTCTGATTCCAACCTTGGTAAGCACACTGCTTTTCTGTACCCTACCCATTGCTAGGGAAGAAGGATGTCTGTGTATGAGCCTTCAAGCTGAATTACAGCGTGCTGATCTTGGGTCTGCAGAGAGTCAAACACCACCAGCCTGACTGGGAAGGCTGTCATGCCTTTAAAAGCAATGCCACAAGGACAGATGATTGCTGTCACTCATAGCATGGCAAGCAGCTAAATCAGAAAGCATCTCTCCACTCCTTGCCCTGATCAACAGCTTTGCTTAGTCCTGCTGACAAAGCACACCTCCCACCTCCCCAGCGTATTCTGCTAACACAGCCCACAAAGGCCCTGACTATGGCCGCCCTTCTTCTCCAGCATAGTGGCACAAACCCAAAGCAGACGAATCTAGGTCACCCCTTAATCCAGGTGGGTTGCTGTGTGGCACAGAGCCCTGCACTATACCAAAACAGCAAAGACCAAACAGATTGGTTTTCTCTCCTCCACAAAGTCCTCTGATGTAGAGAAGGTTTCAGAGGCAAAGACAGTCCCTCACACACTAAGTTATAGCACATAGTTTTGTTCTCCCATCCACTTTGACTGCACCCAGCCACTGGTCATGGTGATTTTCCTCTGTGCTAAGCGTCCTAGATGAGTGTCATGCTGGATGCTCCAACTCTTTGAAGCAGATGTAGGAGGCTGAAATTACAGCGTCAGAAAAGGTTCGCCCACATCCTCAATGTCAACAGCAGCCACCTGTGATTCAGAGGGCACTGGAAATATTCATGTCTCACCTTTTGTGCAGGCAGAACCAGGTTGCACATTCCACCTCAGGAGTGCAAGATATGAGGCCATGGCCCGGAAATACGGGTCCATGGTCCAAAGCTGGCAAGACTGCCAAAGGACTGCCCCCACTGTTTACCCAACAGCAGTCCTGGGCCAGGCACCAGGCTGGAATCAATACTGCTCACACTGCCTGGGGATCTACAGAGGGTAAAGGCCCAGGTTATCTCGTTGATAACTGCCACTACATGGAGGTAAAAGGTTTGGAACAGAGCCTTGGAAACCTTGATCAAAACTACACCCAGACTGGAATTGCTCACCCCACATCAATTCACCACTAGTATTAGGAACCGAGGGTCACGAGACTTCACAGATGACAGTCACTCTTTTGCGCAAGGTCTGGGCTGCTAAAATTTCATTCGGTGACAGCAGAGATGCTGCACCACCTGATGGCAGAAGGCCTTGACTGTACCTCTTCACACACAAAGACTCTGTGCCCCACTGCTGGTCATTTCATGTCTCAAGCAATGGCATCCTACCAACCATGCTTCTCCATCAGGGCCAGAGAAAAAGCAGCTGCAAAACTTCAGAGAAAGCTCTTACTTCTGCCTTCGTCCCCAAACAACAGGACATCCAGGAAGGCAAGAGTGTGGTCTTTTGGGTGTGCCCCTGGAGCAGCTGATGGTGAAAAACACCTATCTCCCTTAACTTCACTAATCTCAAGAGTCAAGAGGAGATCCAGGCAGCAGGTTGCACAGGTCACTCAAGTGAGCAAGAAAAAAAATAAAGTTTGTTCCCACAAGAGGCTTAGACAGACACTTCTGACGAGACAATGGCATGCTAGCATCATCCCTGCGAAACAGGGAAGAGGACAATTCGACTCTTCGTGAAGCAACACTCTAAGGAGCAGAGGTTAGTGGGACAGCTTTCCTTCAGAGAGCTTTGCAGCACACAGACAGGAAGGACAGTCAGTCTAGGGAGCAGGCCAACTCAAATTCAAAGAACATTAAGTAGACAAAGCACGTAAAACTGAAATATGATCTCCTGGCCTGCTCCTACTGCACTGCACATGTCATTTAACACAGACATGGACAGCCACAGCTCCTCTGGCAAAGAGGTTCTCTCCCCCCATAGAAAAGAATCCACAGAGAGTAGTTCCAAAATCCCAGCCAAAGCCCAGCGTTGGCACTGCAGGGAAGAGTTGACTTCTGCTAAAAAGTATTATGAGTATTACATGCCATACAACCTTGGGGTTTTGGTTTGTCTTAATAAACTTTTGCTTCAAATATCTGATGGGTGGGAGCCTTTTCAATCTTCCCTTCCCTCCAATATAAGCCCAATAATCATCACAACTGCTAGAAAAAACAGGGACTACCACATTTATTTGAATTACTGTTAAGGACAGAAGAGCATACCATATAGTCCTTTGATTTCCAGTTTGAGCAGTATCCCTAGTCTGAACATTTCACGTAGGTCAGTTTTCCCCCTTTCCTCCCCGAAACACAACATTCAAAATTCCAGAGGCTATCAAACACAGAGCAACTGTTAATCAGCTTCTCAGGATCTGAATCCCACAGGTTCAGGGCAAATTGATGTAGAATCTTATTTCTTCTTCAGTGGATGTGGTGCTGATTCCCAAGCCAAATGAAGAGCAGCAAGGCTAGGATTCCATTTTGGCACTCACCCTGCCAGGCAATGCAGCTACTGCTCCTTGAGGCACTGCTCTACAGTTAGACTGATGCTGCTGAAGGCCAGAAGGCCAAGCCTGGTCCAAAACAAGTCAGGTGGTGGCAAGCCAACAGCTAAGCAGGGTGGATGGCAAGGGCTCCAGTTTCTATGATTGTTTTTTTTGGACCTCTTTTACTCAGGTGTCCTCTTGGATCCCACAATCAGAGCACTCCAGCAAGTGCTTTGCTGATCGACCCATTGCCTCCCAAATGGGGCAGGCCCCTTTATGCCTCCCTACAAACCATTACCAGCCTTCCACACAAAGACTCTTCTACAGACACACATGTAAGATGTCTACTGCCATGGCCCTTCCAGTCCCTACACGATTCTGGATGGGTACCCAGACCTTATAGAAAGCAGATAGAAAGGGATGAAGGGGATGTCTCCTCCCATCCAGGCTCACTTTGACATGAGGAGATTATAAGGGCTCTGCAAGGGAGGTAAGGATCAATATTTTAATCAAGGGAAGGACAAACCTCAGACCTTTATCATTGCTTCTAGAGACTGGAATATTTTTCAGTAATTTTTTGTGTTATTTCTGTGCTTTCACAGCTCCTGCATGTTGACCTGTCCTCCCAAACAAGAGGATTTATCAGACACTGAAATATAAGAAATACCAGATCTTTCACACACTCACATTATCACTATCTGGATGCAAATCCTCTGGTGGACCCCAGTGTTGCTCCCCAAAAAGGGAAGAAACAGCTGCAGAACAAAAGCAAAAAATGTCTTTTATCTTTAGGCAGCTCACTTTGCTTCTAGGGGTTCAAGTAGCAGACAACAGGGAACAGCCAAATTGGGGGGCAGGGAGAAAACAAATCAAAAAGCTCAATATAGGGAACAGACTAAGCAGATCTGTCAGCTACCTGCAAAAGGGGGCAGAAATGGCTCCACCTCCAAATGGGATAACAGGATCCTCAGAAATACTGAGGATAGATCCTGCCCATCGCCATACACTAATACCTTAGTAACATACACTCCTGTTTATGTTTGGACAATACTCTGAAGCCTAGGGAAAAGACTAATTTGAGCACATCTAGTCACTGGGATGATGAATCAGCTCACCAGTGTGCTTTCTCCTTAGGGAGAAAAGAGAGAACTGGCAGAGGACAGTGCTGCAGAAGACAGCAATATGAGGAAACAGCTGCTGCGTTTGATGCAGGAACAGCCCATCGTGTGGAAAACATTTTGGTGCAGTGTTCTTGGCAAAAATCATCATTCCCAGCTAAGCACATCCTACACCACATAAGGAACAAGCACATTCCCTTAGGAAATCCGCAGGATTGCCAACTCCAAAATGCTGGAACAACAAAACCCAAAGCTTTTGCTACTGACATGCAAGTAACAGCAAGACAGAAAACATTCTCTGTCTCATGGCAAAGATCAAGGGAAACCCATATCGATGCACTTCTCTTAAGGATGGCATCAGTTATGCATCCAAAATCTATGAGCTTGTGAAATATATGCATCTGTATTTCATGAAACCTGTTTTAGTTCAAGGATAACTTTTGTAGCGACTTGAGGTTGACTGGCTTAAGGTCTGCACTTCACTCAGTAACCTTTCATAAGGTCAAACGCAAAATGAACTTCAAGTGTTTTCCGTAAAACTATTTTCTAAAAAGCCCTCAGACTAAAACAAGAGCGCAAAGCCCCAGGTAAGACCACTGTGCAGTCCAATGGACTTGCTGCAGTTTGCAGAAGCAGTCTTCCTGCCTCTTCTGTGTGCTCCACAGGTTCCTGCACCTCTTACGCTATACGAGGCTTCCACCCTTCCTCTTCCCCACTCCCCTCACTCAAGCACAGCCACCTGTAAAGCAGCCCTCAAGAGTGCAGTGCTAGGTATTGCCATGAAGGCCCTCCCTGCAGTCCACCAGGCCATCATCTGCCTTAGGAAAACACTGCCTGGGAAACAATGAAGCCAGGAGAATGGAAGCATTGCCCAGAGCAACCACAGGAAAAATGTTTTTGACAAAGATGCGAGAGTGAGTTTAAGGATCCTGACATCACATACCTCTGCTAGTTAGCAGACTTCCAAAAAGATTAAGGCCAATTCTCTACTGACGTACCAGGAAGCCTAGTTGGGAAAGGGAAGGCTCAAGGCTAATGGAGGCACTCCAAGACGCTCTTGGAGCCACTGTAGCATTAGTGCCCTCGGCATACTGCCAAGCAGCTCTTTACATCAAATATAGACACTGTACTAGGAAGCAATGGATCAGGAGTGGTGATACACAGCAATCTCCCAGGCAGCGACGGTGGCACAGAGTGCCAGGCAGAGGGGAACTATCACATCCATGTGCTCCCACACAGAGCTTCCCTGGACCAGGACCAGCGCTCCCAAGCTGACCTTCAGCAGGCAGAGGCTGCGATTCCACTGGCAGCTGCCCTTGTCCTGCGCAGCAATCTCTCCTGATCAGGCCATGCTCATTTCCATATGCAAAAACATCTCCAGGAGAGGCTGCTGCAGGTAAGGGCATCCAAAAACAGCAGTTCAATCTCTTCCTCCACCTGTATCAACCGAGCAGCCACAGAAGCTGAACAGCCTGAGCAACCAGGCTGCTCAATCACACACACATGCTGCAGCTTCAATATCTCAATGATTCTCAGGATCACGTCTCCAAGCAATGGTTCCACCTAGCTGTCTGACAGCAGCCCAAAAATGGGAATGGAAAGATTAGAAGAATCACAGGAACTGATATTTGAGCTCACACTTGCAAAAATCTTGGCATCCTTAGAAGGGTTTCCTACAACAACCTGGAAAGCGAATCCCAGAGCAGAGAGACCAAACAGCAGGTAGGCAAAGAGCTCTCAGCTTGCTAATCTTGCAAAACCAAGCTGCTACACACATGTGTTGATTCAAAGACAGGCAGGTCAAAGACATAAGGTGGACATGTTCTGGATTATTTTGATGACAAGTTCTCTGCAGATACATGCCTGCACAGGAGTATTTATGTGGAACATGCCCTTATCTAAAATATGTTATCAGTACTTCATATGAAAATCTACCTCCACTATTAAAAAAAAAAAACCTACATGAGCTGACTTCTTTACTCCTCACACAAGATAAAGCTCCCAGGTGCTCCTGCCTGTAAGAGAAAGTTTAATAAATAAGCACTGTTCTCTAACCAGCTTTTTTTGGATACAAAGATTTGATCAGCATCCTCCTACCCTTCCAGCCAACTCACAGATCAGTTACATTAGACCCATAATAGAAGGTACAAGCCAGCTTAAGCTTTGATGGCCTTTATTTCCAAGCTGCCTTAACGGAACAGAGAAATCTTATGGAACAAAACTGCATTTTACATTTTTGTTCAAATTTTACTGCAGGACTACTGCAGTTGTCACACCTGCAATGTTTTCAGTGACTGATAATATCCCACCTCAGGACTGAGGTGTCATGCAAAGGCAAAGAACCATGTAATGAAAAATTACAACCATGAAGGTACATATGCTCCAAAGGCTTCTCATATAATATAATCTATTTCACCAAGCAATTTTAAACTTTGAGGAACAAAAGTGGGTTTGTATTCCTATGCCAGACTCGTAGATCCTCTCCTTTCTTTGAAATGTAAATAAAACCTGGTCTCGATTCTGCCAGCATAGAGATAAGGATCTAATTTCAGCGAGAACTGCAAGTAACCCGACCTTTTAATTTTTCCTAATGCTTCACATGTGTCCCATCAGTGGCATAGTAATGTTTTACTTATTTATTCCTTTTCTGTACAGCAAAAGAGAGCTTTCAGTCTGCATGAAAGATGATGCCTCAGGTGCTCCCTGTGGGCCTCTTATTTATTGTTCACTGTAACTTCTTTCTCCTGCTGGCAATTGGAGACTCATTCACCAGATTTCCACGATGACAGGTATAATAAGAGACAAGCAGGTATCTTCTATTGCATCTCTGGACACCTGCTCTGAAAGAGTTTTCTGTTCTTGCATGCTGTTATTTGAATACGTAAATGACCTTTCCACGGCAAGCAACAGTTTTCCCCAGAACAGACTTGGTATGACTGTCAAATTGAAGGGTGGGAAAAAAAAGCACTCGCTCTCTGCAAATATCTTCCAGTGCTACCTTTGTGAATTGAGAAATCAACAACCTCCAAGACTTATTTCAAGTCTTGGCACAAATTATAAGGCTTAAGACAGATGGGGCCTTACTGTTGTAGTACAAATAAAACTATTACACTCTAACAAGATTTTAATAATACACAGTCTTGTGTATGAGCCCTGTTGTTTTTTTTTTTAAGCCATTATTTTTCTTCCAGGTGACCAAAAGGACTACTTTCCCCACTAAGGCCTTGACAGGCACCTGGAAAAGAAAAGAGGTAGTATTTAATTCTAAACACTGAGATACCGAAAACAAAGGGAGGACACTATGTACATATTTCATTCCTGAGGCTGGTGAGCCTCATGACTTGGGATCATTGCTTCCCCCAAAGCCAGCATGAAGAGTAGAACCATACCAACAGTCTTTCAATATTTGGCTCAATGGCTTTCAAACCCATCAGTCCCTCTACCCAAAAGGTATAAAGATTAGGTCCTGGGGAAATGGTGAAGAGGAAAATATGCACACCATCAGAAGCTGGGACAATCCTTGAGCAAGGGGAAGCAGAGCAGCTAAAGGAAATTTCATAGGAGTGGAAGAAGAAACAAGGTGAACAAAGATGTTGAAGACTAGGGGTGGTGGTCAGGAGGCATGGAAAGAAACAGGGCCTTGCTGGAGCAAGAGGCTGATACAAACAGCAGACAGGGTTGTTATGCATCCCCATCACCATATCACTGTCTTCAGTAATTCAAGGATTATGTTCACAGGCTGAAAAGTATGCATAGAAGAGCTTCACAAACAATTTCAATCACCAGAAAACAAGCCTTCAGCAAGAGATGGAGCAAGGACAGCTGTTTCAAGTTTAAAGGAAAAAAAACAAACCAACAACCTACAAACTTGATCACAAGCTTGGTAAGAAGTTTTACAGCAGATTAAACCTCAGTTGCTAGAGCTAAATCTTGATAAACAACAGCCATCAGCTTCTGGATAAACCTAAAAAAAAGGTCCCAAGCCACAATATTCCAGAAAAGACCACCAGCCACTGAAACAACTTATTGAGGGACAGGATACCCTTCATGACCACTTTTAAAATCAAATCTGGAAGTTTCCTTGGAGGCAAGTTATGGTTTGAGTACAGAATTATGAGACACAGGGTTAACCCTGGGATAATTCCTACACCTTCTACCTTTGGCTTGTGACCCAAGAACCCAAGGGGCTCATCCAAGGGGTGAGTATGTAAAAGGTCTAGGGAATTAAAAGGAAACAAAGAAAGGAATCTGATAATGAAGTGGAAGGAGTAAAAGCAGCCTGCAAAGAGAAAGCAAAAGGATGTACGTAATCATTATATTTCTTTTAGTTGAAGATGCATGGGAGAAAGAAAAGAAACAGAAAAAGAGAAACAGAATCTTTGCAGCTGACTGGGGCTGAAGAGGAGTCAATCAGGCAACATAAGGGAAAAGAAAACAACTTTTGTTTGTTTGTTTGTTTCCTCAGATCACTGAATATTTCAAGGTGAGTCTTCCTAGCACAAAACTCTCCATACTAGAGAACCCAGGGGCCAGTTTGCCATAAAGTGTTCCAACCGGCCTTGTGTTGTGTAGGCAGTACACAATGCCACATGACACTAAGCCAGAAAAATACTAAACCTAAAACATGCCCCCAGTCACACTGATATACAGCCTCCCTATTCCAGGTGACAAATCCTTACTCTTAATGATCCCCTATCCAAGTGAAACATGAAAGCAGATGCTCTTTTAAAGTCACAGTAAAGTGACTTTTAAAGGCACATTAGTCACCTTTGCATGCCACCTTGATCAATACAGCTGTTGTTTATTTACCTCGTTGTTTTGAGCTCCATGACAAGGTACAGCAGCGAAACTTTACCTGGACACCAGGTCTATGGGGGATCGGGTGTGTGTGGGCGTTGTGATCTATGCGAATGGAAAGGAGACACCAGGAGACCAGGTATAGATATACAAAAGCACAGGAAGCAAGGGACTACCTAGCTGGGCTCTTTCTGTTGGCTTCTTCAAGCAAGAATTACAGGACCAAGTAGCAATATCCAAATTAAAACGGTTTGCCACATAATGATCTTTGTAGTCAAGAGAGCTGAGGTGAGCTATATAGGACAGATCAAAATGTACTGACTGATTCATTAGCCACAGAGGCTTTAAAGCAGGCTGGTTTGTCTCACTTACAGCTCTATCAATGAAAGCAATCAGCCTCTCTGAACACTGCAAGAAAGTTTATGTAGGGCACCACAGCAGGCTTCTCTCACCTCAGCCAGGCATGGGATGGTAACTTGCTGGGGGAGGCAGAGAGAAAGATCAATGCCATAGTCAGATCCGAGTTTACTCCTACCTCTGCTCTAAAAAAAGAAATAATAAATAATCACATCTAGCAAAACACACACAGACAGAAACTTCCAAGTGGATAAACACTGCATAAAAGCTTACGCTTTCTGTAACTAAGTGCTATCATAGGCAGACAATACAACCAGCATCACACATGTACTCAAAACGTCATGGGCAAAACTCAAACTCATGGGAAAAAAAGCCTTAGGAAAACAAAATCAGGGCACCTTTGCTTCCATCTACATTTACGTTTTACCCATACAGCTTCTTCCACTCGAGATTTAAAAAACAAACCACAAAAAAACCAAAGAAAATACCCCACAGAATCATAGGCATTCATAGACATGTTTCAGGTCCCTCCTCCCAACATCAATCCCAAATAGTCTCTTTACAATTTGTGTAATACTACTCTGGACCAGCTCAGTGACCCCCACGCTGTGTGCAGCGATCCCAAGCAGTGTTCACTCTGGAGGTATTAGGAGGAGAGAGAGAAAAAAAAACCTTGCTAATTTACAGATATACTCAAGTGACTCAAGGAAAGGGGAGTAGTTCTTCCTGAATGCCAAAGACAGCTGGCAATTTACTCATGCCCCATGCAGAAAGGCTTTTAAGCATTAAAGAGCATAGTCATAAAGAGATCTGTTCCTTCTCGTGTGCACGCTTACCCCTCTTCCAGTCACTCTGCTTCTGGGAGCTCCATTACTTATGTTTAAAGTAATAATCTACCTACTGCTTTTCAGATTAATTTCACAGCATGATTTTTAAAATTTTAAAATCAAAGAGGAAAAAAAAAAAAAAGACAACATTTGACTGTAAAAAGCAAACAAATTTAGGTTTTTATTATTATTTCTTTTCTTTCTCTGTATAAAATTTCCAAACAAAAGGAATGGTAAAAGAAAAAGAGAAATGAACAGCAAAATGCCAAGAAATCAGACTGTTCTTTTCTCTTTATTTCAGTTTGACAGATCTGGGTCCTGCAGTAGATCTGTCTGCCTTCAAGCTTCATGAAAGAGAGTAAATGGCATCTACATGTTGGAAGCCTGTTTTTAAAACTCATTTTCAGCCTAAGCATAGGATTAGGTTTTCTCTCACTCTTATTGCCCAGACGCCACAAAAGGTTAAAAATGGAACAGTAAAGCCATTTCCTACCTTACTAAGAAACTACAAGATTAATAAAAAAATGAAAAAAGCGAGATGCCTCTCTACATTCATCTCATCAATTCAGTTTCACATATCATGGAAGGTAAAAACTGTCTCCTTATTATCCACATGGGAAACAGAAATTCATACGCAAAGACAACTTTTGAGAGATTTAAAAAAAGGATTGCTATTTCAGAAATATAGAACCTATAAAACAACATTAACAATTCAAGTTTAAAATATTTACTGACACATGGAAAATAAAATTCCACGTTGACAGAGCATCCTAAGCATAGTGCAGCCAGCGGAAAATGGATTGAGACCTCCACACACTTCAGAGGGGACATGCAGGGGTGTTACAGCTCTTTCACAAGCTCCCAGCTTCACCTTACCCCCAAGCCCAATCATCACCTTAAATATCAAATCCCAATCCACTTGTAGCAAACTGAGAAATAAGGTTGCACCACTCTTGCTATGGAACAGGTAATCCAAAGACCTGTACCTGCACCAAGGACCTGCAGTTGCTAAGCAAGCACGCTTGGTCCTACAGAGAGGTCCATGAGACACGCTGCTGGCTGACCCACTGCAGCGACTGCTGCTCTGGGAGCAGAGGAACCATATGCCGCCCCAAAGGGCCTCCAGGAACAGCCAGAGGAGCAGCCTCCCCAACTTCACCTAGGTCTGCACCTCACATGCTCACCAGGCTTCACCTCAACGGGGTGGCTCACTCCACATTCATGCATTCTCCTTAAACCAGGGCTCTTTTGCAGACGAAGTGCCCCACGGTATCACCAGCAGGAGAGACAGCTGGTCAGATGCTTGCGTGTTTGCACACCCTTCTAGTACCAGATACGTCCAGCTGCATGCAATGCTACTATATCAAAAAATTAAGAAGGCATTGCCAAAATGGCAGGTGCCAGCCCGTGCTGGTGTGGAGCATATTTGGAGAGGAACAGCAAGTATGAACCGACCCTTCTGCGCACACCACCACTCACATCCTTCAAAGATCCAGCCGCAATCTCATGTTGCTTAAAATATAAATACCGTTTGGGAAAGTCACATAATCAGGGTAAAGTGCAGAGGTAAAGCAAACATACAAGTGCCCTCTGTATCTCCAAGGCCAACCCTAGCGCTGTTCACGTGCAAACAGCTGCATTTGAGAATTATTGTCATAGACTTGTGCTGGTCAGTAAAATCTGTATATGTCAGCATGAGCAGATTTCTCTTTTTGAGTGTTTTTTACGGTTGCAGAGTGCAACCAGCACTCTGGTTCACGTGCAAACAGCTGCATTTGAGAATTATTGTCATAGACTTGTGCTGGTCAGTAAAATCTGTATATGTCAGCATGAGCAGATTTCTCTTTTTGAGTGTTTTTTACGGTTGCAGAGAACGATTACGATTTCTCATGACTGCATTTCAGCAGGTGTCAAACTTGGCTTTTCAATCTGGTGTCCTGCCCCGCTGCCCAGCTTTAACCACAGAGTTGCAGGCAACCTCCTACCCGGGCTACATCCACCCCCTGGAAGCATACTCGGCCAAGGTTTTGTGATGGCACAAAGAGGAATTTGATTACAATCTTCAAACACAACTTGAGCTATTTAGAACGCACAAACTATAGTATTATTTACCCATTTCATTATAATATTGGAACATGCCGTTGTTAAGTAAGAGTTCTGGCTTTCCAATGTGTTCTGGTGAACAGAATATATTTTGACCCATATACAAAGTACTGGCTGATTTTTAGACAGGGAAAAATAAGTAGAAATAAGTGCAGAGTTAACATCTTCTGAAAGCAGAAACATTAATTACAACAATCATTTGATGCACTCCAAAGGAAAGGAGTTGTGCTTTTCAGCAGTGCAATAACCGGGATTAAACATCATTTGAAGTATTAGTTACTACAGCGATGGGCATGTGTTACTGAGCGAAGGTTTCTAGTTATTTATTTCTAGGCTTAAAGCTCTGCCTACTGCTTCATTCTTAAAAACAGCCAACTGTGCTCCTGTCTTTCTCTTGGACATGAAAAGAAATTAAGATAAAAGGAATATATACTTAAAAAACCCCAACTCTTCTCTCCTTCCACTGTATATCTTCCCCTCCTGGAAAGGTATTTAAACCATGAAATGCCTACTCAAAACACTAAACAACTGAATAGAACCTCTATATGGATCTACATACAAGCAGTCTTAATTAAACGCTGAATGTTCAGTGACCAAGTAACTTGCATCATCTTAATTTCTGACAGGCATTCAGACACCAAGAACAACAACATTCAGAGACTCCTTGAATCTTACCCAGATTGCACATTGATGTGACTGCTTTTCAGAGGCTGGATTTTCCCTTAATATGCCCACTAATTGTTTTTTCCACAGCTCAAGATGTTTGTCCTATTTTCTGCTGAAAGGTGGTTTTGCTACTATGGTCCCTTCATCTAAGTCCAAATACTCTCCATGAATAACAATAGTAAAGCAGCCTCATTCAGAACACAGAGGAATATTCAAATCAAGAGGACTTAAACAGATACCTGAGTGTTTTAGTGAATAACAGAGGATTGGAAAGCATAGAGATGCAAGTAATTTTTGCTAGGGAATGACTTTGCTCTTCACATGACAAATATTTTTCCAAAGCTGAAAGCCTCTGGTGATGTTTTCTTTCATTTCTTTAGACCACCAGCTTTATTACAAAGGTATCACATAGTGTTCCAGTGTATTTATTAGTTTGGAAGCACTGTGCTAAAGGACAGTGGGAGACAAGGGGAAAAAAAAAATCTCACCATAGCAATTACTACCTTACTCATTAGCAGTCATCATAGGAGAGGCATACTATTTCATTTAAAAGGGTAGGACACTGTGGGGCAGGAATGGGGAAGAAAGCAAACAATTAGACACTACTTTGCTCAGCTGCCTAGAAACTATTTAATGCATAATAAAAATCTTGATCCTGCCAACAACAAACATATAAGGTTTACAGTACCTGCAGTCCCGTAAGTATCTATCTTTGAAGGCATACACTTTTACACCTGCACTTTCGCAGTTGAATCTACAGAACACTCCTTTATTATAGATTACTCCGAGATCTTCATTTCAGAGCAATTGTAGAGAGTCTTATAGCAATGACTCTCATGAAGGCGTAATTTCAAACTGAATTCATACACTGACCTATGGGTGTATTTGTGTATTGGCACTTAAAGGTTTTAACCCGTGGGTGTATTTCGCATGTTGGTACTTAAAGCCAAACACTGAGGCAGGGAGGTGAAAAGACAACCGAGGTTTGAGGAAAAGTTTCTCTGTTATAAAGGCTTCTAGGTTAACAGGCAGAGAGAGAAAAATTGTTCCTTGAAATTCTTACAAACACTTATGGAAGAGATCTAGGTTTCTAAACACAGGCACCAAGAGTCATTTTTAGATGTTTCCAAGATACATCCACATGGGACCAGCAGATGCAACACCAGACCACTGGGAAACCTATACTCTTTGAGAGTGAGGCTTCAGGCCAGGAGAGATATCCTAGAGTGCCTACAGTGACAGATACCTGAGTTGCCCCCACCTGTAGTCTCTACAGCATTTAATTAAAGCATCTAAACCAGATGTTTAGAACCATCCTGGTCCCTCCATCTTGTCCACTTCCAGTCAGTTTGTTTGGTGGATGGCTACATGATTTCAGTGTGCAGAAAAGAAAGCTGCTTCTGCTGCCTCAGAGTAAGTATGTGGAATACTTTGCATGGCACCAGCTCAACAAATAACTGAAGAAACTTTTAAGAACAGTGACCACAAAAGGAAGAGCACATACTAAAAACTGAGCTGCACAGAAGGCAAGTAGAAGATAGCAGCATGAAAAGACTAGGCTTTCATAATACATCAAGGGATTTACAACATTATTTCCACTATCACTTTATGAGAGATCATGGCAGTGTATCTTTTTATTTAACAAAAAAAAAATAAAATCAAAATCAGGCTCCAATGTGGAAGAGCATACATTATAAACTCAAAAATACACAGTTTTTAGCTATCAAAGACATTAACAACCTGATACACACACTTTTTCAGAAAACTTTTTCTGCCTGCACAGAGCAGAGCTGCTTCTGTTCTTCAAGACCACTGCAATCACTGATGGGAATCATTGTGATACCATGAACAAAAGTGACATTAGCACGGGTTAAGACTCCAAGTACTCCATCTTCTCTTACCCAACTGTTTTACTGTTTACTCTGCTCATTGGCAGGCCTTTAAATTTTGAATTCATACTAGGAATGAAAAAGGTCAAATCAAAACATAGCCACAACTGATGTCCAGAAAAAAACACTAAGCAAAAAGGAAATGTTTTTGTTCCCCTTTGGGCTTTATTACTTTCATCAAAGCATTTCTGTTAAGTCAAAAAGTACACTTAATACAAAACAGAAATTAGCGTTCAGGAATCTGAAGCGAAACCATGTCAGGAAAGCCAATCATTGCCAACAGGAAAGACCACATGTAAAAACTAGTTCAAACACTTCAATTTTTCCAATGTCTATTGTGAGGAATGCCCAGCAACCAAAATATATCCATACAAAAATAAATCAGACTTGGCTGAAGTTTGGGTTTCGACCTGATTACATTTTTCTTACCAAAATAACCTCTCCTCAAACAACTAAAAAGGCTGCAGTTGAGAACTGTCCAATATATCCAGGGACTTTAGGAAGCTTACACAGCTCCCTCTGCACGCAGAAACTACCACTTCCATCACAAGAACTGCAAAGCTGTCTCTGCTAAATTAACATCTGAATAAGCCTTAAGATAAGATCTCTATATAAATCAGGATTGCGTCCAGACCTGAAGCAGGAAACTAGAACTCCCAAGAAAAAGAAGAGATATTGCCATCCTAAAAAAATGGGCAGCTGCTCTCTGATGCCCTTGAGAGAGCAGCTCGGGCTTCTCATCCTCTGACAAAGCATCAGAAAGTGCCTCAGCTGGGTAGAGGAGGGAGAAAGAAGTTGAAATAACCAATAGGTTAACGGTGGAAGAAATAAAGAAATTTGACAATCAGCAAGTTCAAAATATGAAAGACAGCTCCAGGGAAGCAGTAAGTGAGGCCAGGAGAGATATGCTGTAGAAATTTGGAACAAGGCTGGCAACAGAGAGTCCCAAAAAGCCACACGTTGAACAGACAAACCTGCTAACCTCCCCCCAGCACCCTCCCACACACCCTTCTCTGTTTCAGCCAAAACCCTTTCCAAAAACCTGCTGCTTTAATTCATAGCTGAAATAATGGCAGCATCTATCCAAACATGGATTTCAGGTTACTGTTACATTCAGGTCTGCTGGCTGTGTACATGATGGACTCAAGAGAGAAGAACAACAGCCCTCACTGAGGCAGACACACGTAAGTAAACATAAATCCAATAGTTAAAGGAATCCAGGAATAGTTAAAGGCCCTTCATTCCCTTTATGCTCCTCACTCTCCCTTCCCCACATGCTTCAGGTATAGAAGAAAAATGGTTAGAGGTACAATAAAGAAAACCGGATCTAATTACACTAGAAGTACAAAAAAAAAATGAAATACAGAAAGGTTAAGTGTTGCTAGTACAATTACTTCATCTATCATGCAATACAGCATTGAACTTACCTGCTCATTACTGTAATTGGGCAACTGAATCAAATGCTTAAAAAAGAGCCCTGACAAAACCCAAAGTGGGTTGAAACAAGGAAGAAGAGGAGGTGGTGAACAAGAGAAAATTACACCAAGAGACCAAGATAAGTTGGAGATGCACAAATTCACCTGTCTGAGAAAACCCACCCTCTTCTAGAGAAGATCTGCAAGCTAAAGTTTCAGGCAAAAATCTCAGTGGGGGAAAAAAATTCCCACTTTGTAACCACATTGTATGTGTTGGGCACTGCTAAAACCTGTTAAACACAGCTGCCATCAGACAGACTCCCCTGCAGAGAGGGCCAGTGGGGCTTTTAATTTGTTTAACAATTAGTCTCAGGGCTAGAAGCTAGTGAGGATTCACTGGCTAGCCAGAGCAAACATGTATTGCAAAGTGCAGGTCCTGGCTTTCTGCTGTTTACACCCTCTCTCATAGGTGTAATTCTACAAGATTCTACCAGATTTCTGAACTCCTAATATTAAATTGTCTGCAAAAGACACAGCCTTTCAAGATACGAAGTCCATTTACCAAACAGTAACATCCAAAATGTTTCCAATGTACAGAATCCCATTTTAACTTCGTTCTGTAATCAAGGCAGAAACACAGCAGGTCTCCCCTCTCATAAGAGCATATGGCATTTTAAAAAGCAGCACATTACAAATTCCCCCAACAGCTATTGAGTCATTCAACAGAGGCTTGATTTATCTTACTTCTGTCTCTCCTAACTCGGCACAAGCTCCATAGTCAGTGGCAGGAAGATTGAAGTTCCTCATGGTCATAAAGACACAAGTTGTGTCTCATTTATATTAGAGATATACACACTTTTGATGAGTTTTTCAGACACAGCTGATGAAAGCTCAGCGCTGCCAAGGTCAGGCACTGGCCATGGCCATTGCTGGGGAAAGAACTCAAAGAACAAGTTGCTTGTGTGGTGCATTCTAGGTCGCTTCTGTTTTACCAACACACAAAGACCATATGTCCTGCCAAACAATTTTAGGCATATCATGTACAAAAGAAAGCATTTCAGGAAGCTGCATGGTATTTCTTTTCTGTTTGTAGAGAGTGACAGACCATCACAGTCCATAAATTTTCTCGTACTTCGTCTGTATTGCTTGCTAGTGAAACGTTTGCCAGTATAGGGAGCCAGGAACTTGACTCAGATTTTAATTCACTGCTTATCATTCTGCAAAACTACTTCGGCACCCACCAGCTTCGCGCAATGGCTGTAATACCAAAAAGGCAAGCAGTTTTAGAGAGAACTCGCACTTACATTGAAATTCTGTGGGCACATACCAGTTAGCTTCTGAATGAGGTTCACCCAGCTTTTCAGCTTTTGTTTATTGCCCTCCATGCACTGCTTCTGGCCAGAGCGACTCTAAACTGGTCACTGGGAATTAAATCTGTGCCAAAGAAACTCACCGAGACATGAATGGCTGAAAAATAGCAAACCAAAGGAAATGAGCACCATAAGCTCCAGTTCTGAGGCTGATCTGTAAGGCCAACATCCTCAAGGCTTTGCTCCAGCTTCTGCATGGAATAAACATGGACTCCAAGTGAATTGTTTTCACATACTTAAAATGGAAGATATTAAGTAGCTACTAATTAAAAGAACTTGTCAGAAAAGGTAAAATACCAATACCCTTCCCGGGGTCATTCAGTCTGATGCAGATTGCTCAGTGCTGCCCTGTGCTGGAATGTGCAGCACACAAGGCTCCAGGAAAGGAACAACCTTGCAGCATGAGTCTCTACCAAAATAAAATTATAGTGTGTACAGCTTAAGGGGATTTCAAGTGCTCACCTGACCCAGTTGTCCCCTACCCTTTGATAGCTAAATTTCTCCATAACCTTTAACTTCTTTATCACCACCATAATTCCTTATCCCCTACTTTTTGCATAGCAACATAAGGGACATGCAGGAAGGACCAGAACTTACAATCTCTGGCTCCTCCCTGTCCTTTGCCCACACATCATAAGGGTGCAGTTCCCACCAGAGACCCAGCACTCCAGTCCCCAATACAGGGGCACCAAACCCAAACCCTTCCCACAGGCGTCTGCCAGGATCTTTCCTTTGTGAGTTCCTTCCAGCAACAGAGATTTCACAACTCCTGGTTGGCAACAGAAAGCTTTTTCCAAAGCTTTCCAGCTCTCCCTTCTGCATCTTAAATCCATAACTTCTTGTCCTCTCTACAGCAGGCATGGAAAGCAGTTCATTCTCTTCTCTGAAGCAGGCTTTCAAGTGTTTTCTGTGTAGAACAACATCCTGTAAAATTTCCTTTTGGTAATGTTTTCTAGCCATCCCTGTGAATTTTTTCACTCAATTTTGTCTGTGGAAAAAGGGGGTTGTTAAAAGGTGATGCCTTCATTTGCATGCCACAGTCCAGCTCATTTCAAGAAGAATCGTTTCACAGAAGCATGTATACATCCCCATCTAGTGTGCTTGCTTTTTTCTTTTGGGGTCTGAGAGAAGAGGAGGGTTTGGGTATTTTTGGTTTTTTGGGGGTTTTTCTGGGTTTTTTGGGTTTTTTTTTTTTGTTTTGGTTTGGTTTTTTTTTTGCAATGATGTAAGACTGTCTCACATTCAAGCTTGCAAACTGCTAAGTGGAAGCACTATAAACCAGGTATTTGGTAGGAATACAGGCAAGCCTAGGGCTTTCTCTTCCCTTAGATCTTTTGCCAACCTAGCTGTGTTAATAAACATCATTAAAGAAGAGACTCCAGTGTCAGTACAGAGGCACAAATGAATGTAGGCAATGATATCACCAAAAATGAGGCTGTTGTGGTTGATCTCATTCAAGGAGAAGGGATTAAGAGTACCAGCAGACTCCTCCCTTCCCACTAGGAAAGATGCTGCCAACCCTTTTTCAGCGTTGGTATTCCCGTTGCACTGTGGAGGAGAAAGGAGCCAGCTAGATAGGAAGTACACAGCCAGTTTTATCTGCCCCGTCATGAAATGCTCCCAACCCAAGAGCAGTCCACCGTTCCACTACTCCCCATGCCGGATCAGACAGGAACCTGAGCACACAAAGATATAGCTCTGTTCCTCTTTAGTGATCCAAATCCCAGGAAAGTTAAAGTCGATCAACAAGAAACAGACAGGCCTGCTGGAAGACATGAGAAAGGACTGGGGGGGGGGGGGGGGGGGAAAGGAAATCTGTAAGAGTGTTATTTTAGGTCACCCAGTAAAACCAAAACGAATCCGTAATGCTGCAAGTTCATATTTAGAACTGAATTCACGAGGTTCAGAAAGGGAGCTTACAAATGCCACAGTACACTTCAGACCATTCTTAAAGCTTTTTGGCCTGAACCCATTGCTTTAAAGAACAGCAGGTTTTTTTATTTTTTTTCACTAAGCCCACCCCTCCCACACATCTCCTTGTCACAGAACAGTAAGACAGCAGACATTTCTCTCCAAAACAAATTAAATCCACTTCTCCTTGAAGAGGAGGGTCAAAAAGATGAGGGCACCATACTTTTAAAAAGGACATTAAAAAATAATTATGCTAAACCATGTATCATCACAAATTAAAGAGAGACAGTAAAATGCCTGCTTTCAACTTGCTTAAATATTCAATTTAAAAAGCCATCTAGGCAAAGTTTTATTAAAATAAATCATCTAAGGAAACACTCGTTAAACCAATCTGAAACTCACATTCTTTTTGGATATTCCTTCATTGAAAAGCAAGTCTTCACTCTGCCATTCTAAACCCTATCAAGTCCTCAATGGATGTGCCTTCCTTTGCAGCAGCAGCAGGCGTGAAGTGCAACCAGTGCTAATTTCAAAGGCAATACCAAGTGCAGTAAAGCTTCTGTCTGATTCTCATATGAAAACACATCCTCTGCCTTTCTCAGGCCCAGCAAGTTCTCCATAGATAACCCTTCCTGGTAGTTCATAGCTTCCTTTGGGATTCATCAAGACAGCTTTTGAATTGGTGTCAGAAGAATTAGTGCAGATGGACATAAAGTACTGCCTTTCCACCTGAAATGCCTCGAAAGAAAACCAAAGGTTCAACCTTCAAACCAGACCTACAATATGGGTTCTTGGCATATCTGATATCACTGCCTTTGTAGAACAAGTTCAAGGCTTAGGATACTGAAAAAAAAAAAAAATTACAGGAAAATAAAACAAGGCAAGAGAAAAAGAAAGGAAAAGATTCTGTCACCTTCTTTTGCTGTTGAGAAGGATACAAGCACATTACCCGAAAGAGGTAAAGCTCATAGTGGGTTGCATACACCAAAGTCCTGTTATTTAAGTAATGATAAACACTATCTTTCTGACTTTTACTATGAAATACAACCAAGATAATGCTGTGGATGCCAGTTCACTAAGTAAAGAGCTAAACAAGGAAACTGTTTTTTCCAGTAAAGCTAATGACATGTTTGGATTCCATAAAGCTACAAATCCTACTTTCCAAGGTACTACATAAAATTCCCTTTACTATCAATCACAACCCCTTCAGTCAACTCCCTTTCTCCAGCATCATATTGCTACTGAAAAGTCAATATACTACTCCACCACTGTAAAAATCCTATAGTATGTCCTATAGTATAAAAAATCCATAGAAAAGGAAGCTTTTTGGCCAGCAGAGCTTCCTTCCTTATTGACAGGCTTTGGTTAGCAACTAATAAATTTTAAAAAGTACCATATTGAGGGCTTCTGTACAGGCACAGCTGTACCCAGGAGAGCTTGCTAGCAACACACGTCTCATAGCATACACACATGTTTAATGGACACGTCTGCATTCTAGGACTATGCTTCCAACCTTTCCCATGAATAGTTATGGTCCTCAGTTCACAGCCATGGGTACAGCGGCAACAAGCAAGCTGAAGCAATAACATTTTTAACCACAGTTATAGTTACAAATACGAGGCTGAATGTCTTTTCCAGGGCTGAGCAGGAAAGACCCAGGCAGTAAAAAAGCATGTCTGTACCATGCCAGAGCCAAGGTCCACCCAGTCTCATGACACGTCCCCAGCGATGGCCAAATGATGGCCAGGGAAGCGCAGAGGACCAGGGCAAGCATATTGCAACCCTGCTGCTGCCTGACCTCCCAGCATCTTCTAGCTATTTGCAGCCAAGGCACTTCTCAGGGTAGAAGCAGCATCACTGCCTTCAGAGTCTAGCTTAAGACACACTGCTATATGGTTGCTAAAAAATGAATGCAAGCTCAGTCTGTTCAGAGTGGGCAGAGGGAAGGGGTTTATTGAGTGCTTTCTGATGATATTTGGGCAGGAAAGCTTGAGAGGAATCCAGCAGTGTTTGGCAGTGATAGGTCTTGTACTGTCACAGAAAGATGCTGGGGAAAAACACAAGTGGAGAGTTAAGCTAGCCAGTTCAGTTTCCACCCTCAAAACCAATTCAACTCGAGAGGACGAAACAGAATGAACAGAAACTGCTAAAAGGCACAGCACTCTGACCCCTGAAGGAATGCTGGCTGTGTGGTGGCCAGGAAAGCAAGATTTCTTTGGCCAGGAAAACAAAGACAAGACAAAAATCTCAAAAACACAAAATGTGAAGAACCATCGCAATCCCATGATCCCAGCGATGAGGGAAATGGATGTGTGTGTGGCAGAAATCAGTGAGGATCTGGAATCTGCTTAAATTCCCACTACTATTTATTATTTAAGCCAAACATATTGTAAAGTGAATTTATTTAAAAAAAAGAAATCCTTAAAATAGAGATGAGAGCCTTATCCCAGATGAGAGTTCCCTAGGAAGAGAGGGCTCCAACCCTCTGTACCATGAGCAACCCCAGGAAGCTGTCTGAGGAACCAGAGGCATCACTCTCTGCTGTGACTATCAGGAGGAAAACCAACATTGCTCCACACACCAGGCAGTTTGGGTCACAGCATCTTCACTGACCTCAGCAAACGAAAACCTTTCTTTCCCTTTGGCTTCACCCCTCTCACGATTCAAATTTCAAGTGGAGGCTGGCTACGTGGCTAATAACCTGAGGACCATGGACACCAGATGGGTGCAAGAGGAACAATTCAGCTCAAACACGTTGGTAGGGAGTCTGAGACTGCAGGAAGGTATTTGGAGGGGACCCACAGAAAAGTAGACAGTGTGCAGCATAACACTGGGTCAATCAATCGCAACTAATGCTTGCATTAGGCATTAAAGATGCATGCATCAACTGTATAACCATGCATTTCTGCTCAGCTAGGAGGAGGAGCAATGTTTCTCACTGAAACCTGATTGAATGCTACCAGTCAGGCGAAAGGGTTTAAAAATCTACCTTTATCTAATAAAATGATTATAGCTGTGTTACTTAGTGGTGCATGAGCCATTATGAAAATCTGTCCACAAGCAGCCTAGCCTATATCACTACCAGGAACCTGAAAGCTGACCCAGCAGGAGAAGTTCTGAAAACTGGTAACACTGAACCATCATATGAATTATGTTAAGAGGAAAGACGGGCTGTTTGAACCAGCACATAATGCACACATTGCTACCATCACATTCCCCTGAAAAGACCAAATCTGCATTTGAAGTACCAACAATTTCGAATCTCCAGGGAAAAAAATCGTTCTTTGTACAGAGTCAAGCTTAGGCAAATGTTGCAGTAATTACAGACACTGCCTCCCCAAGCCATCTGCCGTGGCATTTATAACTCCTGGAAGGGCAGCAGGCAGCGCTGGTGGAAGAAAAGAAGAGACACACACATTTCTCAGCAACCAAAGCCAGGCTGTGCAGACAAGCTGTGACACTGGTCTGACCCCAATGGGAATGTACATCCTGGTTACCCAGACCTCCTTCAGCTTGCAGATATCACTGGTTTTCATGTAGTGGAGAAAACAGCTGGATCTGCCACCTTTTTGGATCAGAGCAAGTTAGAAAACCAGCCTCAAGGCAACTCGTAACTCGGGGCAAGAGCCCAGGGGAAAGAGTCCCATCGGGACCTCATCCCACAAATGAGTGGACTTGTGCTCTGAAGCTAGCCTGAGCAATGCAGCTTTCACACACGGACAAACTTTACAGACACCAACACAGCCAACAGCTCTGCCCATCTCTCCTTCAAGAAGTGACACCAGTAACATGGGCAGAATAATTCAGAAAAGACTAAATTCATCCTTTATGAGGACGGGTGTCCAGCCCGATGTACACGCCTGCATGCTGACTGCACCGCTGCACCCCCCAAAATGTTTTCATCAGCACAGGCACAGCTAGAAGAAGAGGCAGAAAGATGTGCTCACCCACCCCTTGTTCCCACAATCACAAGTTTCAGCAGCGGGCCAAGCCGCCAGCACTTTGAAAATCCCACTTTCGCAGTGCAGCTGGAGACAATGCCGATTAATTGTTTTGCCATCCATAAAAAATGACTACAATACTCACTTCATAGGGTTGTCACAAGGATTATTTAACATCTCTGAAGAGCTTTGAAGAAGAAATAGTGGCTATTGTTCTGAGCACCATAGAATTTGAAAAGATCCCACATGAATTTTACGCGACTGTGCATATGTGACAGTTGCAGCACCAATATTCTTTTTCTCCCACAAAAAAGCCTCAGAGAAGCTCATTTCCTCTGGGCAACACTTTAGTTAGAAATGTATTTTGGTTTGCTCGTTAATATATCCTAAATAGATATCAACATTGACTATTTAATTAATAGATTCAGGTGCTGTTTCTAGTCTTTCTTAATTAAGGGAAACATTGCATTTTTGACAAAGAACTCAGTTTAGGCTGTCAGGGCTCCTAACAGACACACTATAATTACCTAAGTAATGCTAACACACAAGAACAACAACAACAGGAAAAAAAAAAGCACAGCTAAAAGTTTCATTGAAATCCCACTTCCTTTACAGCAAATGAGAATGTCTGGATAGAAAAGAGGTGCTACACAGAGAAAGAGCCCCATGTCATACCACTTACACCTGACCATTAAAGAGCTCAGCTCTGATGCAGAAACACTGAAAAGGTTTTCAATAGCTTTTTTTTCCCCATTAATACACAGATACACAGGAGGTGTTGGATTCTATATGTTCTGCCATAACTAGGATCCACTTCATCCATTAGGAGAATTTCCAAATATATTCTCCAAATGTATAATGAATCTATATGCTGTTTCATTCTCATAAAACATAGGCAGCCCAACACACTTCAAGGATAAGCATTTATTTTTCTTTCCCGAGCAGTCTCAAACCATAGTAGTAATCACAATTAGGCAACGAGGCTGCACCTGAGGCAAAGACCAGTCTGGCGAAGAGAACTACCATCTCCAATACACAGAGCTTCAAAGGATCTTTAAACTCTTTGGGACACAGACCACATCTTTTGTTTGGAAAGCAAACACCACAATTATTGATACTACTGCAAGATAAACAACAGCATTAGGACTAGTCAGTACACTGGCTTCCATTCTTTATCCAAGATGTGAGAGAAAGTTTCTTCGCTTATTTCCTCCTGGCTCTCTACCAAGGAGCTGGCACCTATGGGGGCACAAACAATGCAGCATTCCAGTAGCGAGCCTCACAGAGCCTAGGTCCCAAGTTCCCCAATTCCCAGGGGAAGCAGCAGCCCAAAATTATGTGCCTACCCTCCCTACAAAATATATGAAAGAAGCTGCATGCCTGAGAAGAGCAAATGTGGAGTGCGGAAACAAGAAATAGCTGGGCTGATTTAGTAATGCCCATCAAGGAGATCTACCATCAATCTCAGCTTTCCCCAGGTTTATGTTAACAACTTCAGGGGAAAGTTCAGGGTGGCAAAACTATACCAACCGTCTCATGAAACGGGCAGGAAACAGAAAGGCAAGACTGATCAGCTCCTTTGCCCATCACTCTGACGGGCAGCATCCTTGCACAGTCTAAGCTGTACACCATTTCGATACAGCTTTCCTTGCCTTTTCCCTGGAAGCTACCATAACATCCACCAAGCACTTCCTTGGTAAGGTACCAGGGTACCCTGGCACAGCCAGTCACCACACTCTCCCCCTAAAACTGCTCGGGTTTTGCATGGGTTTACAGAGAGAAAAAGAGTCCCTGTGGCTCTTTTTACACCACTGAATACTCATTTGGTCAATGACAAGAACCCAAGCCTCCTCCTTCCCAAAATGAAATGTCCTGTCTGATAAACTGGACAGTTATGCTGTCAATCCCAGGTAAGCAAGGTCAGACAGCCTTACCAACCAAAACAACAACCCCAAAACCAGAAAAAAGGTGGAAGAAATAAAAGAAGCAAATCTTGGGAGGGTTCGCTTTCCTAGACCACCGGAAAGACACAGCAGAAGGAGGTACTGTCGTAAAGGACTGGATCCAAAGGTAGCACCCCTAGATTGGTCTTTACTAACGAGACAGACATTTTTGCTATGACTCGTGTGTAACGGCTGTAAGCGCCCAGCTTCTCATCACTGTCATGTCTTGCACGCTCCTATATATGTGCAGACTTAGAGGCACAATGAAATTTTACAAGTAAATCATAAATATCCATAAAATTCTGATTTTAGAAGCCACAAAAAAAAAATACGTAAGCAAGGGTTTATTTCTTTTTTAACTTTTTGAAATTTGGACTTCTGCCAATAAGCCTTCTGGAGAACAAGTCTTATGAGGAGAGGCTGAGGGAGCTGGGGTTGGTTCAGCCTAGAGAAAAGGAGGCTGAGGGGAGACCTTATTGTTCTCTACAACCACCTGAAAGGAGGCTGTAGAAAAGCAGGGATCAGCCTCTTCTCCCAAGTTACAGACGATAGGACAAGAGGAAATGGCCTCAAGTTGCACCAGGGGAGATTCAGATTGGATATCAAGAAAAATTTTTGCACTGAAAGGGTTATTAAGCATTGGGATGGGCTGCCCAGGGAAGTGGCTGAGGCACCATCCCTGGAGGTATCCAAAAGACGGGCAAACGTAGTGCTTAGTGACATGGTTTAGTGATGGTTTTTTTATCAGAGTTAGGTTGATGGTTGCTAGATTATCTTAAAGGTCCCTTCCAACCTAGACAATTTTATGATTCTGTTCTAATAAACCAAAACAGGAAACAGAGATTATTGATTTGGTACACCAGCAAATTAAACACTTCCTAGAATTACCCTGATTTTAACTATAGCTGCCTATGTTCTAGAGATAATCAGGTCCCAACTTAGGTGCTGACTCATTCCTGGAATCCTGACATGATCATGCATCAGATGGCAAATTGATTTTCATGTAACACATTTAAGAGTATCTTCATCAAGCACGCAGCAAAAGCCCTGAGATGAGTGTTTCTGTCTCTCATTTTATGGTGGTTAATATCACTGGTAAACAAGAAATTTGGATAAAACTTTCCAGTGCCTCTCCATTCCCTTCCTTTTAGTTTTACTTTAAAAGATGGTAAAAGATGGTTTAACCCCAGACAGCAGCTAGGACCACACAGCCACTCACGCAGGTCTCCCCCAACTCCCAGAAGAGTAGGGAGAAAACAAGGGGAAAAGAAAAGTAAAAATCCTCACAGGTTGAGACAAAGGCAGTTTAATACAACAATAACAGAAAAGGAAAATAACAATAATGGTAAAAGAATATACAAGATAAAGTAATGCAACACAAGTCACTCTCACTGACGGGTGAATTGGTTGACCAGCCTGTCCCAAGAAGAGATTATGGATTCCCACCCCACGACTAGCCCCCATTTACATACTGAGCACAATGTCTATAGTATGGAACATTTCATTGGCCATCCCATTGTTCTGTCTGTGCTCCTGATCAATTTCTACGGGAAGCTGAAAACAGTCCTTGAATAGTATAAGCATCACCTAGCAACAACTAAAACAATATGTATTGTTGACATTTCTTTCATAATAAATTTTAAACACAGCAACCACTAGAAAGAAAATTAACTCTATCCCAGCTGCAACCAGAATAATTACTTACAAAGAGCTACCCGCAAGCAAAAGCTCCCTGGTATTAGTAATCATAGACAGAGAATTCTTATTACTAGGGGCTCAGCACCAGAAAATGGTGGAACAATCTGAAATTTTGGGTTCCCTTTTCTTTTTGTCATTTCTTTTGTTCTTTATCTTGTGATGCTCAAGGTACCAATTGCCTAGACACCTGTTCTTTGTTCAGGCACTGACTACAAACAGACTAATATGCATGCACCAACACTCAGTTAACACACACCAAAAAAAAAAAAATCATTGAAAGAACATGGCATTTTTAGCCGTTACAGCTGATAATTATCTTTCTGTATCAGTATCTCAGCCATTCCTATCAAGAATTATGTTCTCTTAAGCCAGAGAAACAAGACTGAATGCAGCCTTTCTTGTTCTGTTTTAGGGTTCTTTTTGTGTATTTGCATAAAACGTAGATGCAGCCTACCATAATTTATGATTACCATAAGTTTAGTACAGGTGAACTCATTACAGTCAACAGCAATACTTTACTCACACCAGTTCCCCCCAGAACGTAAGCCTCAAATCCAATTATTCCATAATAGTTTTGTAAGTAAACAAAACACCATTTAGGATTTGAAAACAATGCATCATTCTGCAAATAGAGGCAGAAAAAAAAAAAAAGAAAAAAGCTATCACAGGACTATGCAATAGTTTCAATTTGTAAGAAGATTAACACAGGGCAGAAAGCTTCAGCTCTGCCTGGGAAAAGAAAGTACACTTTGTGGTAGTAGAGTTCCCTGTAACTGTTAAGTGGAATTTTGCCTGCTTTGTTAATGCATCTCTTCAGGGAGAAAAGAAATCACACAGGGAAGAGGAAATACCATCCTTATTTCTCTCCAACATTACCTCAACTAAAGCTTATTCTGATTTCAGCCCTTGTCAGGTACAACTCACACACCTTCAACTGAGCTATCCATAAGCTATCATTAAACTGTAGTACAAAGTTTTGATAAGTGGCCTTACCATTTTAATCATGCTCAGCAGGGACAATTTGAGCATGTGTTTCTCCTGTGCTTGTTGAATTCGGGCTGTATTTGGAGACCAATTGTTCTCTATCCTGCTTTCTCCAATTAAGTGTGTGTAATAGGGATGGAGAGGTGAAGGTGGGAATTAAGAGAGAACAGCATTAAAAGAGTTTCTTAGACTACATAAGATCACCCTTTAAAAAGGCTAAAAAAAGATGCTGAATGTAACACATTAAGTTTAATCACAAAGGTTCAGTAACAATAGACATGAAGAGGGAGAAGATTAGAGTACACAAAGGGGAACCAAAAGCCAAAGCTCCTGTGAAAGTTATAGGAAAGACCAGATCATTTAATGAATGAGGATTTTACTGCTTGCAGAATCAAACTTGGGGAAAAAAAAATAAAATACACATACCTACCACATCACCTATCTGCAATTATGCTGAACTTTGCCCAAGCAAAAAGCCTGAAGTGAAGAGCATCCCCGTGGAAGAAGCACTGCTGAGGCAAGTGGAGAGCTTAGTGCTTTACTCCCAAACATGCTTGTCCATATCAGCAATTCACTGACGGCAAACATGAGACCTTGGACTCCAGCCTATTTCTCTTAGGGCAGGAAAGGCCATGAAGTTTATGTTGGACTTGAAATTAATGAGTTTGATAACATGATGAGCTAATGAGATTATTATTGCCTTGAAGTAGGAGCAGCAAGATTACTGCTAACTCTGCCACTTTCCATTCCCTTTCCCCGAGAGAGGTTTCTCCACACCTGCTCTCTGCCTAATCAAGGAGGCAAGACGAAGATTCAAAGAGGAAAAAAATCTTGAAGGAGAAGAATATCCAAATAAGGCATCAAATAGGTAACACTCGCTCTCTCAACACAGAAGTTCCTTTAGAATGCAGCGTATTAAAAGCAATAAGGGGATAATCAATGCCCCCATTGATTTAGGTGCCTACACATGAGGTTAGCAGCTTATTAAACCCATCAGCATCATCTGAACAGAATCCAGGCACAACAGCATCCTATTCGGTTGCCGCTCTCGGATCAATAGGGTTTGCTCTTCTCCATTTCGCACTCGCAAGCCCCGCACCCGGGTAGAGCCAGCCTCCTCGGAAACGGGCTCGCCTTCTCATTTTCTTGTTGTTTTGGTTTTGTTTTGTTTTAAACCGCTCTCCCACTTTTCGCCCATCCTTTTCCTCCCTCCCTCCCCCCCCCAGCCTCGGCGGAGCTGCCACCCTCCCGGCACCCAGCCGCCAGCCTGCGCCTCCTTCGCTCCGCACCCCCCGGGGAAGGCGTCCATCTCACCCGGGAGGGGGGGGCCGCATTTCAGCCGGGGCCCGGACGCGCCGGCGGGACTATTGTGCCCTTCCCCGCGCCGCCGCCATCACACACACGCACACACACCCCCGCCAACCCCGGCTGCCCCCCGCCGCCGGGCCCGGCCGCCCCCCGCCGCCGCACAAAGGGCTGCGCCCGCCAGCGGTACCGGCACCGCGGCCGCCGGACCGAGCCTGGCCCCGGCGCGGCCCCTCCTGTGGCCGCCGCAGCGGGTGTGCGGGGGCGCGCTGGGGCCTTCCCAGAGGGTCGCCAGCAGCAGCAGCACCGAGGCGGGGGGCGCTGCCCCGGCCACCGAGGGGGCCGGTACGGCGCGGACAGCATCCGCCGCCCGCCTTCCCCCCGGCCACCCGCGTCTCGCCGGCGGAGCGGCACCAACCTGCAGTCCCCGCCGCCGCCGCCGCCTCCTCCTCCTCCTCCTCCTCCCCGGGAAGAGCCGGAGCTGCCTCTGCCCTCCTCAGCCTCCAGCCCCGGGGCGGGCGGCCTGTGCCCGCCTCCGCCTGCTGCTGTCCGCGGTACCCCCCCCCGGCGGCGGCGGGGCTGGCTCGGCGCCGCTGCCCTCGGGAGGCGGGGAAGGGGCGAGCGGGGCGGGCGGCGGCTGCGGGAGCCTCGCTCATTGAGTGCAGCAGCCCCCAGCTGTCGCCGCCGCTGCTGCTCCCCGCAGCCGCTACTTCCTGTGCAGCGATGGTTCAGTTCCTCCCGGGCGGCGGGGGGCGGAGGAGGAGGAGGAGAGGGGGAAGGAAGGTCGGGTCGGATAGCGGGGGCGGCAGTGCCCGCCGCCGATCGCCGCTCCTCCCGGCCAGCGGCCCCGCCCCGCCCCGGCCAGCGGCGGCGGCGGGACCCCCGCCGAGCGCGACGCGATGCGGTGGAGCCCCGCGCCCAGCCGCCGCCGGCTGCGCCCCCCGCTGCGGGGCGGCCGCCAGGGGGCGCCACAGCTCCTGCCCGAGGCGCCCCGCTCCTCCGGCCACCGTTGAGCTGCCGGCGGGCTGAGGGGAGCCGGTGAGCTCCCCCGGCGGCTGTGGGGCGATCGCCCGGCCCGCCGAGGAGAGTGCGGCGCCCCCGGGGCCGAAACACCGCTCCCCGCTGGTGGAAGCTCGTTCCCCCGCCTCAGGGAGCGGCGGTGCTCTGCCCCCTCGGGTCCCTCCGTGAAGAGGGAGAGCTGCCTCGCCCAGACGCTGCCTCTCACCCGCGCCATGGCTCGTTTTGCCGCTCTTCCCCCTCAGGAGGAGCGGTCCGTGTCCTCCCGCCGGCCCGGCAGCGCCTCTCAGCAACGCCGCTGCGGGGAGAGGTGCGGGGGCCTCCTCTCCCGTCGCCCGCCGGCCCGGCCCCGCCGGAGCCCGGCCCCCGCCGGCCCTCGGAGCTGGGAGCGGGCTGGAGGCCCCCGGGGAGGCGGTGAGGGACGCTCTCGGGTACGTACGCGGGGGCCGGGGGGGATCTGTGTGGAAGAAAGGCGAAGATGGCACCGTGAAGAGTCAATAACGGAAATTCTCGGTAACGCAGGAAACCGCTACGTAATGCGGTTAATAAATAAAGATACGATCCCGGGTGAGAATGAAGAAAAAAAAAAAAAAGGGTGAAGTGGGGCTATGGGGTCTTGCTCCACACGCAGTACATGGGATGCCCCACCAAGGACCAGACTTGGTGGAAGCTCTTTGTTGAAGGAGCAGGGTCTCACCTGGGTTATTTGATTTCTAACCAACGCAACCCCCTAGACTGGCAACGTCCTTGGCGTACCACAAAGAAGCAGGTTGGAACATATCAAAGGCCATACAAGTTTGGTCTGTTTTTCAGAATAAGTCTTGAAAGGTGAGGTTTTCATTTGTAATCTTACTGGTTCCGTTCAGGACTGCAATGCGGGGGCTGCAGCAGCTGCCATTGTCCTGCCCAGAGAAGTTCAACTTGGTGAGGCTTTCATGGGTGAGAATGATCTTCTCCTTTCTTGGGGTGCAGCATGAGGAGGTGTCAAAACATGGAAGTTACAGATCTTTTATGTAACATCTTTAAAATTGGAACAACGTTTCCCAGTCACCAGTATCTAGCATTAGCCTTCAAACCTCAAAACTGGTGCCACTAAATAATTGGCTTTACTTTTCAAGGTGATGAGAGATTGCAACTCTCAAAACTTTTTGCTTGAGATTTGCCTGTGTTCTTTACCTCTGAAAATCAGTTCCTTTTATTTTGCTCTAAAATACAGATTTTGAGGAGGCAGTAGTTTAAGCCGTTACCATGGAAAATCAGTGGTCGTAGTGGTCTTTAGATCATCACAGCAAAGCAAATACTACCTTCGGCGTTTATGTGATACCTGTTTAAAATACATTTTTTAAAAGTGTTTTTAACAGTTACTTAGGTTACAAATGTTCCCCTCTTTTGCCTGCGGTATGTGACATTTAGAACATCATTGACTTACTTTAGACAAGTATACAGAAGTAATAACTAAGTATTAATGTCCTGGGTTTACTTGAGCTGTCATTAAATCCCTTAATTGCTGCACTTCTACTATGATTGCAGAACTCAGGTTTCCAGTGGTACATAAGTTCTAGCACAGCCTCTGACTGGCAGTTCTGATCAGCCTTATCTAATGCTGCTCAGCCCATGCCGACTTGGCCAATCACAAAATCTTTGGCTGGTCTCCTAATGCCAGTGTAGCTTTATAGGAGGCTGCCGTAAATTACAGCAGCCTCCGTGGCTTCCTGGAGAACACTGCAGGTGATTTCAACCCCTCACGTAACCTCAGGACTGAGATGAGACAAAGGCAATTGAGCTTTCCTCTAAGGGTCCCGGTGCCGAGCCTCCTGTTTGTCTTTGTTTCCCACGTTGGCAGTTCACGGGTATTTGCAGCTTATTTTTCTGCAGCTTCTGGGTGCACATGGAATACAGCTTCCATTTTTCATTCTGTGTGAGCTTTTAAGTATACGTCACAAGGCTGTGTCCAAATAACAAGTAGCTCATTCAAGGAAATTATCTAATAGAAGTAGCTTAAGAAGGTTTGATTGCAGAAACAGAGCATGCTATAATTTCTCCTGTCAGAAGACTTTTCAGATTGTGTCACTGACAGAAAGACAGTTAAGCTTGCCCGACCCGTTTCTGGCCCACCCAAATTTTAACTACAGCAAAGTATAAATTCCCTATTTTTTTAATATACTGGCAGTCCTGCTTTGCAGTGCTTATGTGCTTATAGTGTCCACTGAGAGGGATTGTGCATGTAACACTCAAATGATCAAAACTAAAATCTGAAGGGATGGCGCATTCATGGGGTATTTTAGCATGAGACAGATTCAGAAGAGACAGAAAGAAAATACATTTAAAGTTTGGAAATTAAAATGGCGAATACTGCATGAAAAACAATCTCAAAAGGTAGCACCTATAAAGTTTGCAAAGAAATTAATTTCCACCTTCCTGCTCAGCTGTGTTCTGACATCTCACTGGCAAACAGCATCTCCTCTTTCTCAGCTGGTAAGAGAGCTCTGTGAAGTGCTGACCATTACCTCTGGAGGGAAACTGATAGCAACCACCCTGATATTTATCTGCTTAAAATGAGCTCTTCCACATGAGCAATGCTGGTTATATCGATGAAGCAAGGTTTTAAATAGAGCATTACTAACCTCTTCTGTTGAGCAAAAAATACTTAACATATCAAAGTGGTTGAAGTCTACGTAAGAGCATCAAGGAAGTAACTACTTCAGATCACCCCAACAGATCTGCAGGAAAGACAGCCTCTTATATTGATCTTCACTTGTCGATTTTTCTGAAAATGTGAGTATAATTAGGAGAAGCAGATTTTCTCTCCACCTGAGGAGACTTTTTTCAACAGTCATGGGGGTTCAGTTCTCTTAGTTTTTGAAACTTTTTTGATCCCTTTTGTACTTGTCAGGGTATCAGGGTAACAGAACAAGGTGTGATTAACTCCTGGAGTGAGGGGAGGCCAGGCCTCCCTGGTTGGTGGGTTTGTGCAGTGGGTACTGCACGAGCCACGGTACCTCGGCTGCTGAAAGGTCAAGGAGAACTTGATGCTGAGTCGGTTCTCGTCTGGAATTGAAAATTGTGGGGTGCTCTGGCAAGTGCCCAATGCACAGCACTGGTCACGTGTGCGAAAGCACGACCTAGCAACAGTGCTGTTATTTTCTAGCTTTGACGCATCTGATCCTAAATTTAAGCTCTAATTAATCTGAGGTCTTAACAAAAAACTCATGCCGACACAATGCATTAATGTGCACGTAATACAAACGCTACAGGAAGCCAGAATTCATCTCCCGAAGAGGTTAATACTTTAAATCCAACCTAACTGAATATCCTCTTAGCTTACCAAATGTTCAACATTGCCTTTATAATCATTTCTACAGTATTCTCTGCTTTGTCGTGTTCTCCGTACTGTTGTGCAGTTGATTTTGACAAGTGAACAGAAACCTAGCTTTCTAACAGTAACCTGAAAACTAATTACTGCTGAAATTTCTCAACTCATAAAACATTTTTTTTTTTTCTTTGGGGGAAAAAAGGCAGCTTTCATTTGGTCACTTTTGAGTTATACAAGCGATAAAAAAAGCCCTATTACCATAGATGAATACTTCTAGTATGTTAGAAGAGATATGACTAGAAATAAAGAAGTCACAAGCTAAAAACACATGCTGATTTGGAGTGCCTATAAGGGGCCTGCTTTTCAAAAGCTGTCGAGTTTGTATAAACAGTTCCCTTCCAGATGTCTCAATTACAGCCTGATTTTTTTCTTTCTTCTTTCAGTTCTAGTGTTGGTCTCCGTTAGGAATGATCTGAGAAAGTCCGATAGCCAGGGTTGTTTATGAGACTGGGACAGGGGGATTCCTGTTTTGCCAGATCATTTTAGCCAGAGGTGACATCCCTTGATTTTCATCTTTATGTCCATAGTTGAAAAAAACTGCAGCAGCTGAGCAATTTTTACCCAGAAAATGTAGGCACCAGTGTGAGTCAGGAGGCGTGGAAGGTGGATTAAATTCCCTTTGTGCGCTTTAGATGCCTAAGTGCTTAACTGCCATTGGGGTGGGATATGGACTTTAAATCATACTCAATCCAAGTGTAATTTAATTTGGTTTTTCCTGTTGCCTTGTGCACTTTTTGAATAAAAACTTAACGAAACTACATACTGCCAACAACATATAAGTGTGTGCATATGCTTCACGCATGCATGTTTTCAAAAGGGTTACGAAGCTTAAATAAATAAGTAAATAAAAACAAATACAAGATTATACTATTTTATTGGGCAGAATTAAGGAAAATGAGATTTGTATCTTTTCCACTGGAAAAATTAATTCTGCTTCTTTATAGAAGAGTTTTCCAATACAAAAATCACATGATGCTGGGAAATAGGTCATGCTGCTCAGCAAAGAACAAAACCTCATACAATACAAATACACAATACAGATCCCTGTACTTTCTCTTGAAATTGCATTCCTTATCTTCAGATGCCCTGAGGTGAGTATTAGTTCTGTTCTTCTCACAAGGCACTCGGAGCTGAACCAAAGACTCTTGACTTACACTGAAATTGCATTTTTTTTTCCCCCTGTATTTTAAGGACTGTCTTGTGCATCTTCTTAAGGAAAAAATACCCATTACTGTTAGTGGGAGTTTTTCTGGACAAGGGCGGTGGGATCGCAGTCATATAAATAATTAGACCCGTGGAAATGTTGGATAGACACTACTTTGACTTAACCTCTCTCTTAAAGGTATATTTTCAACCTCAAAAGCCAGAGCAAGGCTTGTTCTCCCGTCAAGGTCTGTTTGTCCCTGGTAAGACAGGGAGCCCAGCTCGGAGTGAACAGCTGTACTACAGCTGTTGCGTGTTGGGTGAAATGGATCCAGCACACGCTGTGCTCTGCTGTGGGCTGCAGAAGCGTGGATCTGGGAGGCTGGAGATCCCTTAGCCCAATGCTCTTTTATCTGGTCCAAGGGCTACAGAACCACCTCAGGTAAAATTAAGTGACCATTTCTGGTAATGCACCCATGCCTGTTTTCATTTACAAAGAGGAAGCCTCGGGTTCAGCTTTGGGTATCTCTTCACTAGCTTCTCTTTCACGAACTTGCTTATTTTCTTGCTTGCATGCATGGAAAGATGTATGTACATTTGATACTGAGTTTTGGTGGCCTGTTCCATCTATCGCCTTCTGACAGCTTATGAATCATGCGTGGTTCCCAGACTACGTGTGAAAAAGTCTGGTCCAGTTGGTCTGTAGAACACATCTATACAAAGAAGTAGGATGGGATAATGAAGACCCCGCTCAACATATAGAATCAAGGAGACGGAGACGAGTTTCTGGAGAATCTTAATTCTGAATTTTCTGATAATTGCTGTAGACATAGGAAACGGATCTGACATTATTTGAGTCTTTAAAGCAATTTTGGAAGCTTAGTCAATTGATTTTCCTGTGCATTGCCAGAATGGTGGATGGGGGCCAAAATGTGAATGCAAAATGAGATTCCTTAGCTTCAGGACTGCATGAGGAGAGCTGCTCCATCAACCACTGTTCCTTGCTTTCTGGCTCACACAGCACTCAGGTTACCATTGAGTTTTGTGACGTTTCTAACAGCGGTCAGCACCGAAGGCAGTGCCTCTCTACTTCTAATTGAATGTTGACAAACCAACATACCTACTTCATGCACTGCTCCAACAAAAACATACCCGCTCGGAGCTAAGCAGTTGCAGCTGGTTTTGGCCAGAGCTGCTGGCAGCCTGCCCCGTTATGTCTAAACATGTAAAACACAAAAAGATAAAAGACTACAATGTGCCAGATCCCTAATATAGATGAAAACTTGATTTCCTACTTCTGTGTGGAAGAAGTTGCCTTTTCCTGATTTTGGAAGCATTTGCCGTTCAGTAAGCTGCTGTTACATGGAAGGGCATATGGTTTCCCACTACGGTTTCGATAGACTTCATAATGCTTTTCTGGAGTAATCCAGTAATCAGGCTTTGCCAGCCTGAAACTCAATACACGTGGTTTTAAAAGGACAAGGACTTAGTGGTGCTGCTCGATGTATCATAAAATAATCTCTGTTGATTTATTGATGTATGAATGAAGCCAGAGAAGATTGTCCAATATTATCTGTCATCATTGTATCCAATCCCTGATCTATAGACCTGACTCCTTGGTTTCTCAGGTATGGTTTGGTGATACTGTCAGTCAGAATAGCATAACAATATACCCCAGAGGAAAACCTGTTTTATATTATAGGCTAAGGGTATTAGATAAGCCCCCAAACCTTGGTGGGAACTAGTATGCAAAGTTGTGGCAACATTTCACTTAGGCTTATTTGTGTAGTTTTGTAGTTTTTTCGTATGTGTTAATCTTTCCACATGAGTAATTTTCCCAAGACATCACTGAGATGAAATTTGAATGTCACAGTATCTGTTTTGTCTGTACATCTGTTACTGATGCTCTGGTTTACATAATACTATGAGTTGTTGAGCATATACTATTTTGTATTGCAGATTTCAGTGTAATTGTTACATTCCTGAAGCTAAGGACAGAAGAAAAAGTAGTCGCTGGACATCCCCTTCCGTCCCCCTTGGGAGCGTGAAAGGTGTTTATAATTCACACAGCCTTGGAAATACTATTGCTGATGTATCATTGCTTCAAAATCTACTTTCACGAACCAGAAGTTCTGAGAAATGCCAGTTTTTCAGTTATGTTACTGCCTGGATTTGCCAGAAATGGAAATGAGAGTAAGGTACAGCAGATTTGGTGTCACCAGCAGTGCTTTAGCACTTCCCAATCTGCACTTGGGAAGAAACGTTTGGATGCATTTATGTCAGAAAAGCAAAGCAGCAATTGCTGATAGGGAGTCTCTGAAGTAGATCCAAGTGGATCATCATGTGAAGCACACTGCAGACTGTCTCTGCTGTCAGACAAAAAAAAAAAAACCCACCCATATATGAAAGAACAAGGGATTCATGAAGTGCTGGTTAAGTGTAATGTGCAGTGATCAAATGCCCAAGTAAGAAAATCTGCTGCAACGAGAACGGACAACAGGTGCTTCACACGTTCCAGTAGGGAGATTGGGGCTGCACAAGCCTGTTACCATTATTCTTGCTCCCACATATACATTGAGGATACATACAAGAGATCATTATAGCAAAATAAGCATGGGACTGATTGGAGTCTAGATTAGAAAGCACTCCTTAATGCAAACATTTTCTGGTTAGAAACAGAATAGCCATTAATCCAAGTGCAAGAACTATGACTGCCACTTCATAGTAAGACCTATATCTCTATGAAATCATATTTGTAAGTCAGTAATTAAAGGATGCGTGGAAAAAGCACTTCCCATTGTAAAGTAGAGACTGAATTTGGGGGACTACTTCTAAACACCTGAGACAGATTAAAAAAACAAAGACATCCAGATAACTTGTTTCTAATATGCTTGCTATAGATAATCTGATGGTAAAGACAAAGATAACATTTCAGAGCTCAAACCAAGCGAATCCAAAAGAACAGACAGGCAAGAGGGTTTGAGTACAGTAGTACTATGGCTAAGAGTTGGCTTCATTAGTGACACCATGTGAATCACTATGAAAGAAAGAAGACAGGCAGAAGAGAACAGAAACCACCCCAGGAATTAGCTCTACCTTACAGAGTGAATCTAATGAAAAGGATGAGTGGATATTTTCAGGTTTTCCATAAGATCTCTGCATGTTAACACTGCAGAAGGGAAGCTGGAAGTTGTAGATTTGGCATGGCAACTTGACATTTGCCAGGAGAGAGCAATAAAGGCACTGCAAGAAGCAAAGGATATTTCTCTTCCATAACACACCCACAGGGCACATGGTCTTAGAACAGAGAACTTTTTTGTACAGCTCTATTTATAGGTCAGGATTCATCAAATTATCACTTGAAGAATGGAAAAGATACTAGCAAGAAGCTGCACGACAAAGTTCACTGCTCCCACACATGAATCCTTCTGCTCCAGTCTCACCAAAGATCGCCGAGGGGGAACTGAGCTTGCTAAATCATTCCGGGGAGGCTACACAGAGATGTGCTATTTTCTACATCCTGCAGGGTGATGGGACCAAATCAATCATCACTAAAGGCACAGAAGCATTGTATGGTGCCTTGGATTCCTCAGTGCTCTATGGCACTGGAGTATTGGAAAACTGTTGCTGCTTTCATGTTGGTTTTGTGTTTGCTGTTTTGTTGGGTTTTTTTTCCTGAAACAGAGTCCTGGGCAAGATTCACTGTCAATAGTATATTCCCTGATGAGTGGCTCTTGGGATGAAACACAGTTTGTGAGTGTTTCTGCAGGCAGCACAGCTAATTACAGGAGCCCTGCTAATTACAGAGTTTTTGCAGTTTTTGGATAATCTGGGCTTCCCACCCCAGAAACTGTGAGATTCCCATGCCACGGTGAGAAGCGCAGTGGCTGGTGCCACCGGGCGCTGCTCGACGTTTGCCGGTGCCAAATGGGGATGCGGGCAGAGCCAAGGGACAGCAATTGATTCCATCCCCCTACGACCACCACCCAACAGCTACCAGCACTCAGCGTGCCTTGAGTGGGTGCTTGGGAGTAGGAAACTGGAGACAGTCCCTGGGAAGGGACCAGCTTTGCTGGGTCCAGCTAGTGCTGGCTGCACCCTCTGAGGGACACCCAGGCGATGTGAACCCCGTGTGACAGGCTCAGCACAAGCCAAAGCCACCCTCAGGCTGGTGAGATGATGCGACAGGAGCTGATGGATGCAGGCACTTTAGCAAGCAAAGCAAAGTGCACTGAGCTGTGCGTGATGTCAGGTCCGGCCCAGCCCAAAGACTTATGATAAAGACAGTGGCATAGTATGAGCACTAATTAATTTCAATTGAGATTTGGAGGAGAAGAAAAACTACAATCTTGCTTGAATTACGCGTCTTGTATCACAGTAGTTCCTTGCAGTATACATTACGGGCACTTGTCAAGGGAGGACAATATGCCATTTGTTTATGGTGCATTTAAACAATTAATATTGTTATTTGTATTAAAATTTTCTCTTTTAAATATAATATGAAGTTTAAGCATTTTTTGTACCAAATTAATTTGCCACCGATAGGAGGTCACCAAAAAACATTAATTACTGATAAACTACTATAAAGAGAAGGCTATCATATCTAAATCAAGCCTGAAAACATAGATATCTCCAACAAAGCATCTTTAGAACTTGCTGCCTTCAGTGATACCAAGAGCTGAAATTTCCATACTTGTCTCACTGTATGACATTTAAAGAGTAAAAGCAGCAGCATGCTCTGGCTTTGCCGTTACTGCATTGCCATCTCAAAAAAATTTCATAAAAAGACAGTTTTGCCCATGTTAAAATTGTCAGTATCCTCAAAAAAGAAAAAAGGAATACATGGCAAGATATTAAAATCAGCAGTTGTTCAGTAATGGAATATGTGGTGTTGAAAGATTTTCTTACCTAGTGACTAAATAAAGCCTTGACAAATTCTTAAAATGTGAAGAAGTCCAATTACTTGAGAAATTAGAACATCTGAAAAATACATTCTGAGGTTTTTAAGTTTGAGGGAAGGAGAGGGTAGTCTTGTCTTTGTTTATTAATTTAAATGCAGACAGGTACCAGTGAAGGTCCTACAGCAAATAAATCACAAATATGAAATATTGACTTCCCTCTTTTTTTAATGAGTTCCATTCTTTATCAAAAATACTTGGCACAAATTAGTATCAAATTAGTTTTCTTTTTTACTGGAATTCTATCACTCTGTACATTAAGAATGCAAAAATTAAGTATTTGGATAAATGAATGTTAGGGTAGGTAATTATTTTATCAAGTATATGAACAGATTCTGTTTGCAAGAAAGAAAGAAGTATGAAGTAGTGTAAAATATATATGATTGCAAAATTACCTATTTAATAATTGGAATGCAATAATAATCAACTTCTGCAAATGAAAAGAGCAAAAAGATGAAGGACAAGAGAAGATTAAGATTTATGGGTGAACATCCACCTATGTCTTGAATCATGATTGAAATTACTATGAATTCAAACTAGAATAATTGAGCAGCACGGTTTCCAATCTATTGAAAAAACCCCTCTTCCCTTTAAAAAAGGACTTTTTTCCTCTACAGAATTTGGCATTGTGACTATTTCTTGCAGCAGAGATTTTGGAATGCTAGACAGGCATGTATACACACACACCCCTGAACATATGCAGGTACATTTTTCCTGGCCGGCATCTCCCCAGTTACCCTTCAAGACAAAAAAAAAATTAAAATATGTATTCTGGGGATGAGCAAACTGCAATCCCCACCTCATGGGCTACAAAGAGCAGCCCAAGGAGCCAGCCAGGGCCCCGAGGCTGAGGTGTGGGGGTGGCACAACACAACAGCCTGCACACACTGATCCCCATGGCCCACTCAGTCTGGGGAAAAGAGGTGAGACAAAACGAAGGAGAAACTCATCAAAACTGGCCATTTGCAACCTCTTGTTGCCTTCCACCCGGCTGAGCAATGTCAAGCCGTGGCTGAAAGCCGAGGGGCATCTTAGAGGTGCAGTGCTGTGATGCCATCAGCTTTTCCCAACTTAATTTAAGTGCAATAAAACACAAGGGAGAAACAAATGGTTTTGGTTTCTGGTTTGGGTCCAGAAACAAACAAAAAAAACCCATCATTGTCCTAATGTCGTGTATCAACCTGCTTTTGTCTCACATGTACAGAGCAGCTTTCTAGTCTTAGGACTAACTGTTGAAAGTCCTAGGAAGGTAGAGAGTAAAAGTTAATACCCCAGTTTTCTTTTTTCAGCTCAACAAGATACTACTTCCTCACAATGGATTCTGCCGTGCAGTTTACAGAACATATACCAATGATTAGAGTGTTTGATGAAACAGTGGGGGTTTGGTAAAAACAGTAGAAGTTGCTGTTTCCAACTGGGAGACAGCTCATTAAAGGGCATGAGATGAGCTCAAATGCTGCCAAGAGGGAGAAGGAAGAAGGCAAAAAGATCCCAAGGTAGTCTATTACTAGTATGGATTATTTTGCTTTGCTTTAAATTTAACACATACTTAACAAAGGGATTGCTTTCAGTTCCTCTTTGGAAACTTTAAAAATAAGCCTACTCTGCTTTCTGTAATTTTTCCTTGGGTTTAATTTCCTGGGTTCTGCTCTGATAACAGTCCATGATACACACCAACATCTCCATGTTTGTTTACCTACCTCTAAGCTTGGAGCAGTCTACCTGGTTTTTAGTAGGTGTTAATTATTTTATTGTAAAATACATTTTTTACAGTGCCTGAAAAAACGTCACCTGTGCCATTTGACTCTCTTTTAAGTAAATTCTTCCAAGCATCTCTAGTGTGGCAACCTCACTAGTTAAATGCAAAGGGAATCCTAAATTCAATTAAGGGCATTCAATGTACTGAACCTACCCCTCCCTTGCTGCTTTTCTAGCTGGTGGTAACTGGCTGGTCTTACTGAGCGCTGCTCCACAGCCTTGGTCCAGTCACTGGTCCATGTAGACACCTTTTGCTTACTGGGGAGGGGGAAAACAGACTCCTCCTCACAGTGGATATCTCCATGGAGGTGTTTTTTACACAAATTTGCTCCTTGTGAGCCTGATTCAACACCTATTAAAGCGATCAGAACCTTTGCATTGACCGTGAGGAGGAGGTGCAACAGGCTTGGGCTGCTTGGGTTTGGGTTGGTAATAGGCTTTCAAAGGTTCACCAGCGATGTTGGACTAACAAGTGCTGTACCTGTGTAGGGAGTTTCTGTCCACCAGCATGAGATGACACAGAAGAGAGAAGTTTTGCTTAAGTTATGCTTTGTCTCTTAAGTCACTGATAAGAGGAAATATCTGCAATCTTGAATTAAAGGCTTTTTAGGCTCACTGTCTGAAGATCAGATGCATTTATGCTCATAGTATATAGATATACCTAACTATTCCCTTAGCAGTGTTAACTTTTATGGCTGTTGTTTTAGAAAACCTGCTGTTCAAAGTAGTCTGAAATTATTAATTCAGGAGTTTAAGGGCAGTGTTTCTCATAAAAAAACCCAACCTGAACCCAGCAACGCACAGAAATGTACTGCAGAAAACTGGAAACAATTAAGACAGGTTTTAAGAAAGATTAATTCAGTGTAATTGTCTTGTCAGAAAGAGGAAGGGAATGTCATAATCATGTCATTTTCTCTTCTCCTAAATCAAGAAATGGAATTAAGTGAAAATGATGTAATCACGGCTCCGATTTGGCCATGATCTTGCGTCTGTGCCAGCCAGTGACAGCTGTAATCTCTGCCATGCATACAGCCAGGGCACAGCACAGGGAGAGCTGTGTGTCACAGCTCTAGCATGAAACAGAAGGGGAGGTTGATACGATTTCCTTAAACATTTTCCCTTGAAATCATACCTGTTATCATTCTGATACCAGAAACTAGTGCTCCTTACAGTGTACATTTTTTTTTCTTTTTAAAAGCTCTAGGCAGTCCTCATAGTCACTATTTTTATAGTGCTGTTGAGGTGCCTAAATCAATTCCTTCTTTTTCCTCCTTCTCTCCAATGGAAATAGGTTCGTTTTCTCTCTTGTCCATTTGTCCCTTTCTTCTCCATGTTGTATATACTGAGCACCTTGCACAGTAGATTATATTTTGTAATGTCTCAGAAAATATGCACAAATATTTACCGTAACTACATACAGTGTATGGTGGGTTTCCTTGCCTGAATTCATCCACTAGTTAAAATTAAGATAAAGTTTATATTAAATGGAAAGGCAAGAAATGCCTTCTGAACATCACTGTCATCTCAAATTCAAAGGGGGCAGGAAGGTGGTCCTGGCAGCCAAGGGGACAAGGGGCGTTTTGTGTGGTGGGGGTGAACAGAGGCCCACAGGCTGCAGGAAAATCATCAGGGAAATTCTGCACAGCCAGAAGTCATTATTAGGAAGCAATTAATAACTGATGAGACGTTTGATCAAAGACACTGCAGAGTGCTATGGGATAAAATTGTGTATGATTGCTTAACAGAAACTGAAATAGTCAAGTCTGCTTTTAAAAGGGCAATCCGTCTACCCGAGAAAGACAGACAATACTTGTTGACAAATTCACTCTAAGCAAAAGGAAACCAACATCTTACCCAAGACAAACACAGAGACCACAGAAGTAGTGATCTTACTCTCCTGGGGCTGAGCCTCATGGCGTAACTTGGGTCATACAGCCCTCCAAACAGGCCATTCATTTGTAACACATCAAATGTTATCATCACAGCCTCATGTGACACTTAAGAAATTTTAAGACTTTGGGGGAATTTAGAAATAATTTCTGAATTAGGAACAGGAGTGCAGACAGCCAATGGCTCAGGAAGCAACGCACACCTCACAAGCGGGATGTGGACTGAGAGATTCAGTTTTGATGTTCTAGCTTGTATGTAGACAGAAACCTGTGAGGTCACGGTGGCCTCATGGCAGCAGAAGCAGGACCTGTCCTCAAAGGAAGTAAGCCTGACCAAATCATTCATGAAAACAATGTGGTGACAACTAACGGAAAGAAGAACCACCAAATAAGCATTGTTTTAGGCACAAAATCATGCTTGAAATACAATTTAATCAAGTCATCAAAGACATGACAAGAAGAATGTCTTTAGTTTCCTATACATCAGCTCTTGATGACTGGGTAATAAATAACATTTGGGATTTCTCAAGTAGCTCAGCCTGTTTAGTTTGATAAGGAGAGAGTGATAATTAGATCATAGGCAGTAAATATCTGTCTGCATAGGAACAGAAATCTGATGAGTGAGGGCTCTTCCATCTACCAAACAAAAAAGTACAATTGACTAGCTAAAACTATAAACTCAAATTAAAAATGACACGCAAAGTCTGAAAGGTGAAGATAGATAATCATTACCAAGCTGTGCTAATGTCGGATTTCCCATTTCTGGCAATCCATTAAAAAGCTGTAGCAGTGGTTATGGTGGATTTCTTTCTTCTGACAATCTTAAAATTGGAAAAAACAAAAACTATGGTTGGTTGGTTTTGGTTGGTTTGTTTGCGGTTTGGGGACATTTTTTAAGTGGGTTTTCCCCCCAAAAAACATGTTTCAATCAAGATTTTTGGTAAGGTGGATTGTGTTGGAAAGATGCTCAACTGACATAATCAAAGCTCTACATGGTTTATAATCTGCAAATCCCTCTTTTGTGCAAGTTCATCTGTTCAAGGTACTTAGCAGGGTCTATAACATGTTAAAGGGGGAAATTTCTGTAGGAACCACTTGTCAAAATATTGGCAGGTCCTCACTAAAGCATCCTTATTAAATATAGCTCCCTTTGAAATTGTAAATATGTGTAAGAAAGACCCAAAACTATGTAGACCATCACTGGTAAAATTACAATGTTCTGTAGAGATTTTTCTCAAGTATGTATAAACAGAAAGAAATATAAATCCTTCAAAAGACAAAGGGGAAGGTCTGCAGTTGAAATTAACTGTCACATCCATCGAATCGATGCACGTAAACCTGGTAGTTTACAGTTACTAACAATTGCGCCCAAATTCCTACCTGTCACAAGTATATAGGCTGGGCTAAATCAGACCATAATGTGAGTAACAAGAGAATAAATTAAACTGGAGAAAGGGTGAAGGGAAGGCTTGAAGCTTGATAACTGGTGTTTTAGAAAAAGAAGAAAACTTTCACTTACCAGTAGCTTCCTCCAGTTCCATCATAAGTGAATACATCTCTTGCCTCCCGCAGGGAGTAGTGTGGATGATGTAAGTGGTGTGATTGATCTGCCTCAATCTGCAAAATATCAGGACGGAGATCCAATAATAATGAGAAGTTTCCTGCCCCTGTTCTCCCTCCCCACCTGAGGCACACAGAAGCAGGTTGCTACAGAGTCTAGAGCCGGCAGGTTTGGGCAAACACGCATGACCATCAGTGGCATATGAAGTCTATGTCCACATATAAGAATAGACTACCCTGAAGGACTACCAAGACATGGACTGCACTCTTTGGGTTATTTCTACACCTTATTTTTTCAGCTTTTCAGAACAGTCCCAGAGTTTGGTCTCTTATAACTAGCATGTATAGCCCTCTTTTTAATATGGATTCAGTCAAAATTAACCCACTCTTGGTTTTTTGGGAAGGGGATTTCACATCTGAATTTTAGGCATACTGATTTGAAATCTCAGATTGAAGTCATTTTCCATGAGATTTGCTTCCAGACTTGAGGCATTATTGATTGTACAGCAAGCTTCAAAATCAAATTAAATGCATTGATTCGGTCCCAGAAAAATCATGTACAAAAGAAAAAGCTGTTTCTCCGAGTGAGTCTCCTAAAATTGAAACAAACCAGAAAAAAACTCCCGTTGCTTAATAAAAACTCTTCCTATCTGACAGAGTCTTTGTCTCTTTAGAGAGAATTATTTTTAGCTTTTATTGTGCAGAATACTAGTAGAACAGTGCTCGTGTGAGTCACAGCAGGTAAGCAGCAATGCTAAAAACGTAGCTAGGATTTTGCTAGGTTGCTGGGATGGTAGTGAAGGTGAGGTTGTGTCACCTAGGAAGATAGAAATTATGCACTCTTTACAAATTCAGACAAACATGTGATAGCAGTCAGATTTTGAGAAGGAACATTCCCACCCATTGTATCAAACTGAAGCTCATTTTCTACTCTAGTATGGTCTGATATATTTTGGGATATTTCCTTACCAATCTTTTTTCCCTCCTCTCCTAGGAATATAACTAACCAGTCAGCTTGAAGCATTACACTTCAGCAGCCAAGGAGAGAACAGGGAATAATACATGTCTACAAGCTCCATTTGCAAAGCTCATATTAATCAAAATCAAGCACTGTGGTACTTCTAAGCAGCCATGGCTGCTGAACCCTGGAGCTTTAACTTGTCATTTAAACAGTGGGGTTACTGCTTGTGTAAGCAATTGTGTCTGAGCTCTCCGTAATTTAAGAAAACAAAAATGTGAAGTCAAACTCCCCTTTTATTTCCCTTATTCTCTCTCAATTAGAAAGGCTGCGATTCCCAGGGTGAGATCCTGCTGAGCAATGCCATCATGGTATTTGCTTTCCATTCAGCACAATTAATAGATGATTTGCAGCAATCCATGAGGGTGAGAGTGAGTTCCTCTCTGTTGACTGCCCAAAATCTTGCCCCAGGCACCAATCCTGTCTCTCAGAGTGAGCCCTTGAAGTAGTGCTGGCACTAGGGTCAGAGCAATATGTCCCCAGGGGTATGGGAACCCTGCCCCAGCTGCCACAAAATCCATGCTGGAAGGAGCTCTGGTGGGAAAGGGGTCAGCTGGAGAAGGTTCCCATTGTGGGCAAGGGACAGTCTTATTTGGAGGAGGCCTCAGTAGGAGAGTATTCTTCTGTGAGAAAGAAAGGTGAATCAATGCACACGTGGTAGGTAGCTGGAGAAGGGATGTTCAAAGTGGACAGAGGAGCGGGTGGATGAGGTGGGGTGACATAAATGACTGGCACATAAAGAGATAAAGAGGGAAGGGAAAACGCAGCACTCCCAGGAAGAAGGCAATTAAAACTTCCCTCTGTACACCAGCAGCAACTCTCTTTTTCACTTTAGAAAACACACTCTCCAGGGCCTAAATTGAACTTTAATCTACAATTGAGCAGCACTATAGGGGCTCCGCTCTCGACTGGAGTATCTGGGAATTACTGCGATGTAAACAATAATTTCATAATATTAATGTGTGTTGTTAGATTGCAGAGTCGAATAATACCATTTAACATTCATGATGTGAAGTTGCTTATGCAGAGTCTTGCAGAGGGCTTAATTGAGAGTGATAGATATCTACGAAAGGGTTACTATAACATTTCCTCTGTGGGTAATATGGGTTCCACTGCAACCCAGTAGATCTCTATGGAGGATCCTGCATTAAAATTAGCTGTTTTCAAGGCTCTACAGAGAATTTTCCTGCTTTGCTTTTTAAATATGGACACAAGAGAAAGAGAAAATGTATCTAAAAAATGTCACTGTCATCACTTGAGGGAGTATTTTTTTCTTTCATTTTGAGTAGCTACACACAATTTTCCTCCTTTGTAAAGTAGTTTTAAAAACCGTGTGCTAAAAAGGGCACAGAGTATGTATTTTTATAAAGCATTACTACTTACTGCAGAGAGCTTATGATTTGGATAAAGCTCCCAGATGAAACCTTGCCCTTACAGCAGTCAGTAATAACTCTGCAGTGACTTTGTGGGGCTAAGAGGAGGGAAAGCAATCTGAGGGCCTAATGTTGTTGTTGTGTCCTCTTTTCCCAAGACACTTATTTCAGCACAACTCGTATTGAGCAAAAATCTAAGCAAACCTTAGCTTGACTTTTAGTCTTGCACTTGAAGGTCACAAGTCTCAGTTTTGTTTAATGTGAATATGGACCTACTTCTAAGACCAGTGAACCCTTCACACAAGTTCACCTGGTGTCTTTTCTCTGATGTCCAGGAAATGAGCCTTCCCACTACTGCTATATTGCTATGTTAAGAAGGAGGTTTTGTAGGATATTGAGATTTAAAAATATCCATTTAATTTAATTTAATCAATTTAATTGTTAATTTAAAAACTAAGATCTTGCACTGTCTCTGTAAAAAAAACCCCAAACAACCAAGGCGGCAGCATAGGTCATCCTCATGCCGAGATATTGAAGGACTATGGAAGTCAGTGGAGTCCAGAAGGGCACACCAAAGCTATCAACATACTGTAAAACTGATGGATGTCAGAATTGTGTTCATTGACCTTTTGGTTACATATTATGACAACTTTATGTGTTTCTCTATCACAGTGTTGCAGATATTCCCAAATTTTAGTTACAAAATAGAAATTCATGCTGAACTGCAAGGACTGCAACAGTAATCAGTAAGATACACACTTCACCTGTTTTGCATTAAAGTGATTTTGCATTAGTTATTTCTGTGGCAGGTTAATTACTTTTTTCTTTTTCTAATGAGTTAGTTCAACCAGCTTGCTAAATTATATGTGCCTGTTCCAAATTTACAGTACTGAAAGGACAAATCCATAAAAGTCTAGCTTAATTTTGCTGCAAGTTACGGGTGGTGGAGGCCACCACAAGTTGTCCTCTATTAGCCTCAATTTAAAAGCTGTGACAGTGATTGCTGTAAGGCTATAAAAACCGAGCAGGATGTTGTAAAAACACAACAGTGGGAATAAGAAATGTAAGTATTTATCAATAGCTGGAGACCAGATAGTCTGTGCAGGCACTGTATCGTGTTATATACATTTGTAATATTTCTCTCCTTGCAAGCCATTGCCTGCAGGAAACATAAGACTACAGAAAACCTGACTACCTCTCAGAAGGCCACTCCTCCCCAAAACTGCAGCATTAATTTTTCTCACAGCCTAGAAAGCCAACTGCATCCTGGGCTGCATCAAAAGCTGCATGGCCAGCAGTTTGAGAGAGGTCATTCTGCCCCTCTGCTCCACTCTGGTGAGACCCTACCTGGAGTACTGTGTCTAGTGGAGGGCCATGAAGATGATCAGAGGGCTGGAGCACCTTTCCTATGAAGACAGGCTGAGAGAGCTGGGGTTGTTCAGCATGGAGAAGAGAAGGCTCAGGAAGACCTTATTGTGGCCTTTCAGTACTTAAAGGGGGCTTCTAAGAAAGATGGGAACAAACCTTTCAGCAGGACTTGTTGTGATAGGACAAGGGGTAATGGCTTTAAGCTAAAAGAGAGTAGATTTAGACTAGATACAGGGAAGAAATTTTTTACAATTAAGATGGTTAAACACTGGAACAGGGTGCCCAGGGTGGTAGAAGATGTCCCATTCCTGGAAACTTTCAACATCAGGTTGGCTGTCGCTCTGAGCAATCTGATCTGGTTGAAGATGCCCTGCTTATTGCAGGGGGGTTGGCCTAGACGACCTTTAAAGGTCCCTTTCAACCCAAACTATTCTATGATTCTAATTTGTGGTGCTAATAGTGACTAAATAACTCATAGAAGAGAATAAGTATTAACAGTAGAAATGATTGAGTGGAGGCTGGTTAACAACCCACAGAAATGCCTGCAGTCTTGGCAAAGAATCTGGGCTGTGAAGAGGACCACATCAGGTGGATGATGGGGGATGAGGCAGAAGCAGGGAAGGAGATGGAGACAGAACCAGGTCAGTGGCTGTCACCCCAACCGGCCACTGGGCAGGCAGCCTAAAAGGAACACTCCCCAACAGCCCTCAGAAACCACCCAGTACACTCAGTTTTACTCAGCTTAAATCACGGAGGTGTTTGCAAATGAGAATTTTGGCAACACCAATCCAATAGCCCCTGCTGAAGGTAGAAGTGCCTTCAGCACAGAGTACACAACTCCACTAACTCTGTCCCAGCAAAAAGAGCAGCAGAGAAAAGGGGTATCCAGAGAACAAAGCTGAGGAGTGCTTGAACACAGGCACCAGAGCTTGGACTGCATCTACTAACAACTCTGAAGAGCCAAAGTGAATAAAAACTGACCTCTCACACTGAGGAAAAAAAGAAATTGTGCTTTGACCACTTGTCAGTTGAAAGGCAATGTGAACCAAATAGCTAGGAAGACTGTAGATATACCAGGAAAAAAAAAATAGATCTAATTTGTGGTCTTCAAAAGCAGCCAGAATCTCATCACTCCCTTCTTATGTGGTGGGTGCACACTGCTCTGCACAAGCCTCTGAAAATCAGTCTCTTTTTCCTGATGAAGCAAGTCTCCTAAGAAAGGCGAAGATACAGTAACTTGTATCTCCCTCCAAACCTGCTAGCCTCCTGCAAACAAGACAAACATTACTCTGCAAGTGCCTCTGCACACGTAGACAAAACTCATGAATGTTAGAGACCAAATATCTCAGTTTTTCTGCGCCTCTGAGTCATAATCCTTAATGAGGTACAGGCTGTGTAGCTGCAGCTCCCTGAGCTGACATTAAAGAAAAATAAACATTGTTCTGGGAGAAGCAGAGCTGAAGAAGCTCTTAGTTTTCTACAGGCTTGCATCCTACAGCCCTGCTCTCTGCTCTTCACACAATATCCCCTTCTTCCTTCCTTATGTTGCCTGTGATTCACCCTTTCCCTCTTATTTTTGCAGCCCCCTTCACATCCACATATCACTGCAGGATGTGCATGGACATGCACATCCTACCTCCAGCCTCTTCCCACGTACTAAGTCAGAGGCAGGTTCTGTTGTGGTGGGTCCCAAGCCACAGATGGGCTGATTGCTTGGCCAGGATCCATCTGATGACTGACCACTCTGCAGGCCAAACAAAACCAGGGACTGCTGGTGCAAGCTGCAGTCTTTCTCAAAGCGGGGCACATATGGGAGCTTCAGTATCTTGGTGTCTTCAACTCATCCCTCAGACTGGGATGAAACTGGTCAGTTTTGTGGGTGGGAGGAGCGACAGACAGCATGATCTCATGAGCTTTAGGAGGCCTGTCTAAAAAACACTAGAGGTTTTGCAGTTATGCAAATGGATGATGCCAAGGCCCAAGCCTATGTGACATTAGCCAGTTCTCTCTGGCTTTCTTTTCCTCATCTTCTTTAAAGCTTTAGTGTCCATATCAAAACCTTTAAGACCAGGGTTGCACTGTCACTGCAGCACTGCTTTAAACTGGCTCAGTATGACCCAGCAGAGTTGCCCTCATCCTGCTTTTGTGACTTCTGTCCTCTTATAACAGCCCCTCAGAACCAACTCAACTGACCAGCTGATCTGACTTAAGGGGAAAAAAAAAAAAAAAGGCAAATTGAGGTAGGCATAAGTGGCCATGGAGCAATGGAGTATGCAACAGTAATTGCTTAAGCCAGCACCACTGTTAAGGAGTCATTTGTCAGATATGCCCTGAATGTATGAACCCAATCCTCAGAGGTGAGGGAGATAAAAGCCAGCCTCATACTGGCATTGGTCATTTAGTCCAAATAATAAAGGATAATCAACGTCTCTCTGAGCTGCAGGTGTCCCCACGCTCCCACAAATCCCGCAGCTGCAAGAGGCAGGGGGCAAAGGAGCCCTGTGCAGAAGCAGCTGGCAGAGCTCACCTGCCCCTTCCACACACAACAGCAGCAAAGCTCTCACTGGCAAAGGCAAAACAAAAAAAAAATAGAGCAACACATCCCAGTGACTAAAAAGAAATGAAAATTCAGCCTGTTAGCTGTCCTAATGCAAACCCTGTAATACCCCTTAGGGGAGAAGAAAAGCAACTCTATTCCTGCCAGTTTGCAAAGACTGTTTCTGCCCAGGGTTTTGTGCACAGAGACAAACAAACAACAAGATGCTGCAGAGCCTTCACCAGCATTGTGTTTTGCCTAAGCTAAAAGGCCTAACTGAGAGGCTGAGCTCAACCTCAGGCTTGTTGCTGCAGTGCAGAGAACGAACAAACTCACCTGGCATCAGCCTGCAAAAAGCCTGTATGGACACACTCCAGGCTTAAGAGCCTAACTTACAGAGCTACTGCCATCACTGCTTAAAATGGAGGTGATTATCCTCAACCAGGTGAGAAAAATCAATTGAACCAATTAAAATGAGAAGCCCAGGGACCTTTTAAAATCTCTGCTGGTGGATGGCAGGGGAAACCAAATGTTCACAGCATGCCCATCACCAAGCAAAAGTTACTCCTCTGTGGAGGCTTGTACCAGAAACAATTTGGTATGAACAAGGCACAAACAGAAATGTATGTGTGAAAGCACCAGAAAAAACCAGCAAAACAAGGGTTAAAAGAGCAGCCTCTGCCAGTTCCCAAGGACAAACCAACAGCAAAGATATACTAATGAGGGTGTTTATGCCAAGACCAGAAGGCTCAGATAAAACCACAGCTGGGATGGTTCCTCAACAGCAGATCCCACAGGAGGAAGGCAATAAAATTACAGGATGTCACATGGACCATTCCTCTTGGCCGTATCTCTAAGATAAG
>BJBW01005774.1:56830-67900 GCA_004320125.1 Scolopax mira
CATCATAGATGAAGAGGAACTGCTAGCCTAATCTGGAGAAGTGTTTCTTCTCCACATTAAACACAAGTGGTCCTTGGCCAGACCACTTGAACACACGTATCTCATACCTATTGCATGACTGTAATGGCGTATGAGTGTGCAGGGTGAAATCTGGCTAAGATTTTTGCAAAAAAATAGATTTCCATCAAGATGACTGAAGCATCAGGCTTCAAATCCCCCTGAAATCTTCTCTTAATTGCCTTTCAAAACAAGCTCTTCTTGCAGAACCCCTTCTTATGTTCAGTGCCTACCCTGTTGGGACCTGAGTCTTCCTAATGCTTAATTACGTAATCTCCAACATCCCATGGTAGTTATATATAAACTTCAAACTCTATTTCTTGGGTTATCAGTAATTTATCTCCACTTAATAGGTACAGAGTAATCCTAGATTCAAGGGATCTTCCCTGTTCTTGGGGATTTTGAGATTTGGGGTCATTAGAGAATAACTGCCATCGTGCTGGCCATCTTCCCACCTTTTAATGCAAGGCGTGAAAGGGCTTTTACCGTGAAGCAGTCAAAGCAGGACGTGGCATAGCTGGGGCAAGATGAAGGCATTTAGCAGAGCTCAGAATTAATTGGGACAAAGTGGGATATCCTCCCACCTGGGACCCTCTCTGCTGTGCCCAGCTGTTCACCAGAGTGACCAACAGCTTCCCTGGCTCTCCACAGCTCTTCCCCTCTCCCCTCCCATCTCAGGGTGATCCGGAATTAACCACCTTTCTCCTCTCATTGAGGGATCTGTGTTGCCTCCCCCTTCTTCCCTGTCCTCTTGAAAACCTCCACGAGTAGTCTGAGACCTTGCACAGTTTTCTGGGCTCTTGTAAACCTAATCCAAAGGGTTTTCTTTGCTGCCCAGTGGAATACAATAGTGAGAAGCTGAGCCACAGTCTAGGCAGAAAATCACCGATGTGAATCCTTATTTGTACGCCTGCTGGGGGATTTTAAGCCTTATGTCTGTGCTGCAGCTTCTTGTAAATAAAATAGTAGGAGCAGGGAAAAAGCCTCCAGCTTCGATCCCACCTTTCTACAGACTTGTGTATAATTGAACGCATCAGTGTCCCCCTTTACCTGCTGGTAAGAAGAAACAAATAATACATCTGATATTTGGGTTGCAACCAGCACAATCTTGCAGCAGTGTGAGCAGTCTGGTTAAGGAAAAGGCTGTGTAAGTGCAAACTTATGGTTCACAGTAGTCAGTGAGAAGAATTATTTTATGGATTTACTTGCCAGGTGCTTTCTAGAAACAAGTTCTGGCTTTGAAAATAACTGTCTCTGCTCAGTAAAACTGGAGGATTTCTATCACAACAATTATAAGCCTTCCAAAAAAAAAAAAAAAGGCAATTTTCACATTTCATCTTAAGTAGTTATGTGTGCATGATAGTACATCACTTTAAATGAAAATGTTGATCCTTATTACTAAATTAGAGTACAGCCAGGGCTCAACTTAGCCAAGGCATTAAAGCTAATGCCTCCACAAGTGAAGGCAGTTTTACCTACTATAAGCTGAATCTGTGGAAATTCTATATTCAGAATATACAATACAGCTATATAATAGTGCTACTGACTTCCATATTATCATATATATATATCTCCATATTATCCATATATAATCCATATCATCACTCTTGTAGTTAATGGACTTCTGACTAAACAGAGATCTTTTCCCCTTCCATATTTTTCAAGGAAGGAAAAAAAAAATCACTTTGCACTTTTTCAATAATTTTCAGAAGGTGACAACTCCTCTCAGCTACAAAAGATGGAATAATCTTTTCAGCACTCATATTTCTGGAATAATAGCATGGGTATATTATTTCTCGCAACTGTTTTGCACCATGTGTTAGCAACACCACAGAAGAGGAAGTTGCCTATTCAAAGCATCAGAGAAATAATTTAGGCTTGCTAATACAATGAGAGGCATGTCTTCTATGTGTGAGGGATTGTTTTTTGTTTCTTTTTTTTTTAACTGACAAGTAAGATTTGGATGCTGAATGGGAGAGGTCTGGAGAGAGCATTTTCTGCAGCTGAGTTGTTGACAGCTTTGCTGTTGTAGAGATCACAGCTGATGTGCAGAGAATCCATACAGCAGGGGGTCAGTGACTTAGAAGAGCCAGAACACGAAATGCTCTGCCTCATTCCTCTGCACATGCTACAAAGAGCAACAGGCTACCCCACGTAACTTTGCAACTCAAATCAGTTTTCTCTCATACTGGTGTTGCTCACTGTTTTTTTAATTAAAAAGTTTCTTTGCTCTTTGGGAAGGAAAAAAAAAACAACCCAAGACCCTGGACAGGATTGCTACAAGGGCCTTAATTTTCAACAAAACTAAAATGCACTGATTTCTTTTTCCCCAACTTCTTTATTCCACTTACTGGAATGCTTGTTTTATTTTACTTAAAATAAACCAAACACTTTCAGTTATTTTTTGTATCACCTCAACATGTTTTAACACCAACCAGTGGCCTGGTCAGAAACCACTGGTTTATACAATTTGGACATTTCCCAGTTTGGACATTAGGACTACTAGAATGTTGCTCAGAAAGAATCTTTGTAAGAAGAAAACAAGTACTTGGCTGCCCCAGCTCTCATCAGCATCACAGGAAACTTTCCCTTAGAGCAGCTGGGTTTCATTTGTGATCAGTTGAACTGGTACCTCAGTCTTCTCTTACCAAGAAAAATCATTATATTCTCTGAAAAGAAGACAAGTGTGGTTTTAGGCAAGAAAAATTAAGAGAGAAACATTTTATAATCTCAGAGTTTTTGTCCATTAAAGATAATTTTGTCTTCTTTAAAATGCATCAGGTATTGATTAAAGCCCAGAAGATGAACACTTCTGGCACGGGTTAGGGGGACTAGTTTTATCATTTAGATTTAAGGAAAACCCAACAGACTAGAGTGAAATCATATACAGTATTGCTGCCTGTAATGGAAAACCAGAGCCATTTCTGCCAGCCTCAGGATCCTGCTGAGCTGGATAACACCGAGCAACAAAGACACCAGACAGGAACTTTCAGACCCAGCAGGATGGGCTGCTCTGCTGTCCAGGTGGGCGAAACACTAGGACTGCTTTCCTACTTTCTGGGAAAAGGAAAAAAACCTGTGTTATCACATTTGCCAACATGTGAATGCAAACCATTTTGTAAGTGCTCTTATGAATTGATGATGGCCTCTGTGCTGCGCACCGTGTTCTGACAGCTATTTATTCTCCAGAGCTGCCTCAAAGCTGATGAAAATAAATCAAATGTGAAACAATGATAAAACTTTTCTGCAATGTTTTAAGAGTCTCGTGTAATGGATTCCTGAAGCACAATGCCCTCAAAACCTATGGCTTTCAGAAGACAACCTTCTACTCTATTAAAATCACTTCTATGGGAGAAGGGAAGGAAAAAAAGACAGATGTAAAATATCCTTGAATGTGAGTTTTGCCAACCCCTCAGCTAGGGACCAAGAGCAATACCTTGTGAACAAGATACTAATAGGATTTTGGTGCCCAAATGTGGGAGTCACCTGTGACCTCAGGACTTACCTTCCACAGTCCCACCTGCAAGGCACAGCACTTCTCTATTTTCTGGGTGTGCCAGTGTCACAATGAGATTTGTCCTGGGTAGATTTTTAGGAATTCATAGGATGGACACTTAGGAGTTATTAGGAATTAGGAAACCATCCCAGTTCCTGCTTCAGGCCCACTGCCTCCTCCCAGCTGGTCACTGGCTCTCCTGGCAACTCTTGTTCAGCTCCAAAGCTGCAGTTTTCCATCTAATGCAGCCCCGTAGCCTGTGACACTCCAGGTAGGTCTGTGGAATTTCCCTTGGGTGGGGAAAATAGCAGTTCTCCCAAGACAGCTCTCTGGGTAGAGTGCTGTCATCTAACTGTGATGAAGGCTTTGCTATAATACCATTATGTCTCTCATCATACTTATCATTAAAACATAACAAAACAAACCACCTAAGGTCTTATAAGGTCAGATCAGTAGATCCTTTCTTTTTGTTTTGCCTTTGCCCTGAGGCAAGATGTTTAGAGTTTGTGTGCCATTTCTTCATCCACCTCAGACACCACTGTTTCCAATTTTTCTTGCAAATAAACATGCTGAGCAACTTCTAATTTGCTTTCATCTGAGAAATTACAGTCTTCTGCTCCCATTCCTGCTAGTCACCATGCTTTTTCCTTATTTGTATTCCTCACTGCTTCTGCTGCAAACAAAAGCAAAATATTCATTTAATTTTGGAGACAAAATGGCTGTATTTATTTCCCTCCTACCCTCACCATGCGACAGCCCCACTTCTTCACTTTCCTGATGTCTGAAGTTTTTTTATACTGTTTTTGCTGCCTTTGGTTTGATTGGGGTTTTTTTTACTATTTCTATTAATATCCTTTGCAACATCTATCTCAGCTTGATTCTTGGCAATTTTTACTTTCTTCCTGCACTTCGTTAATCTCAAACCATCAGTCTTGCCTTAGGCTGGCTGTTTACTCTTAATGTCTATCCTATAGCTGTTATTCTCCTCACCTTAGCCTTTTCCTAAACATCTTTCCCCATTTACTTGAATCCAAAGTACACATTGTCATTAAATCAAAGACACAAAAACTTCCAAACCCCACTCTGCGATTAAGCACACCACAACAGTTAACTTCACAAAGACTGGCCCTTTAATATCAAAAACATTGTTTATATGCCTGTTATTCCTTTCATTTAATTTGAAGAAATCACTTGATTCAAAGTTAATTTCTAAAACCAGTGTGTTATAATATTCCTCTTCTGTAGTATTTTGCTTCAATGTATCCACACATTTAATTTGTTCAGTATCTGTGTGAGAAGGAATAGCTTGATTTTCACTTCCCAGAGTGTCTGGATCCTACTATAGTAACCAGCATCTGGCAGGTTAGCAACAGTTCCCAGTAGTATTAATCCAGACGTTAGAGAGACCATTAGCTGCATCCATCTCTAAACATGGTGATAATTATCTAGTGAAGCCTGAAAAGTTATTCTGACACTTCCCAAGTCCCTAGGGTGACTTGGCTTCATGCACAGCATCATTTCTTGCTTCTGGACTTTCTGTCCTCTTGCAGAGTATATATTATCTATCTTCCTGCGCTCACTTTGAAAAGCAGTAACAAAGCACCTCTGTAGAAAACAACATCCTAGTTGCTTGTTTTCCAAGCCATCCTAATTCCTGCCTCACCTATGGAGATTTTCTACAGATTCAGGTCAGAGCCTTGCCAGGCCTACAAGTGCATCTTCTGAGGGTCACTGAGACTAGAAGCAGTCCAGTTCATTTTTTCATCAACCTCTGAAGGTGGAACAGAAAAGGTTACGTTTGGAAGGTGGGAGAAGAAACAATCCACCTTTGGTCTGTAGTCTTCTTGTAATGAACTGTAGTGAAAGGAAGGTGGTTTACTATCTGAGTTTTGCAAAGCTCTAAAGATTCTTGTTGCCCATGAGCTTACTAAAGAGATTTTCTATGCTGTTGTAATTCTGCTGGTATTTGCTGTGAAAAAAAAATAAATTGGTGTAGATAAAGCACTGAATATTGTATCTAAACAGCACCTGGAACTGATCTGTTTCTCTCTTCACAACTATTTTTCTTTGAGAGTTCTCTATGGTTTTGCATATTAGATTTAAGTTCCTCTAGTTTTTATTGCATGCAAGGTTTGCTGATTTGTTATCCTATTAGTACAAGTACATCAGTTCCATGACTGCTCTGGGGAAATCACTGTGGCTGCAAGTGCTCACAGAAGTTACTGGAGAAAAGTCTCCTTGTCAGACTTACATTTGTCTCTGGGCATTCCACAGTTTTTACTCTGGATACATCCAGAGCCACTGAGCTCCTAAGAGGTTCAAATTTAACCTAAGAGGTTCAAATTTAAGAATTTGAACCAAACTTGGTTTAGGTGATAACCTGCAGTGCAGTTTGGGAACCCATCTATTTCTGACTGCTCTTTACTTCTATCATTGTGCTGGTATACCCAAGATTAGCCTCATTAGGAAGCACAAGCACCAGTCAATTGCCTGAAAATTTATGTTTGGACCTGGGCATGTCACAGGAGTGACTTCTAAATGCTTTCAGTACTGAATGGCTCAAGTCTTCCTTTCCTTGAGCTGAAGAGTGTCTCCTTCCCCACAGAGTCATGCTGAAATGAGTAGAGTACTGAATGACTAAGGCACTTTTTAGAGTAAGAGAAGTGATGACAGAGAGGGGATGGATGTCAGGGGTCTCTCTCCTCCAGCACTGTTTGATCATTCATATTTCAGTACTGAAGATACTCTCTCATCACTCTTTTTGTATAGTTAAATAGTTATCCACATTTATAACTATATCACTCTCCTTGTAGGCAGTTCTTTTTGAATGGAAATAAAAGATTTCCTGCAGTAGACAACCCCTGAGCTGGCACGCTTGTTGAATGTAAACAACAAAAATCATCCTTTTTGCTCCCACCACACTTTTTTTTTAGAAAAATGAAAGGTGGTGGTTTTTGGTGTTTCCCTTGTAAACTTAGCAGCAGATTTTAATCCTGCAAGGCACTAAGGCAGAGTCTTAGTGACTTAGTGGTACTACTGACTTAGTACCACAGAGAAGTACCTGCCTCATTTGTGTGGCTGTCCACGTGGCAGGGTTGGCTCTCTGGTGGGATGTCCCATCCTGACACAGATGATAGTCCCAGACTTGCTTCAGAACAGTTAACACAGCAGAGACAACCAGGTAATGAAGCGTGCAGTGGCCACAGGTCATACAGCTTTATCAGATGTACATCAGGATAGCCTGCAAGACAGAAAGAGGGTTTGTAGGAACTGGACAAGAAATGCAGACTGAATACTGCCTTGTGCCAGGAGAGAGATTAGTGAAACATTTCTTCCTGGCCAAGGAAATCCACTACCCCCTGCAATGGGTTCAAACGAATATCCTCTGCTACCCAGGATGCAGGATACCACAATAAAACATTCTTGCTCTTTTTAGGGCCATGAAGATGCTGATATTGCTGATATAATGTTGATAAAATGTTGATATTAGGAAGAAATTCTTTGCAGTGAGGGTGGTGAGACACTGGAACAGGTTGCCCAGAGAACCCTCCATCCTTGGAGGTGTTCAAGGCCAGGCTGGATGGGGCTTTGAGCAACCTGCTCGACTGGGAGGTGTCCCTGCCCAGGGCAGGGTTGGAACTAGATGGTCTTTAAGGTCCCTTCCAACTCTAACCATTTTATGATTCTTGAGCACCTCCAAAGCGGGCCTTCCCCAAAACTCAGCTGGCCACAGGAGTTAATTGCCAGCTCATTTTCTTACAGATGGCAAATTGAATTTACGTGATTGCGATCCACAGTCTCTCTGTAGTAAATAAGGTTTTCATCCCTGTGGACATACGTGCACTGCACTTTTCAGTGAAGTATAGATGTATACAACCTATTTTTACACTAGATAACACACCCACACACAGCACAGAGACTTGCACAGGCTCGTATACCCTGCTTTCCACAAGGAGTTAACCTGTGCTGTGCCTCCAGGGTGTTAGGTGTCTTCACTGCAGCGGGCAGCAAGGATTCACTAGCTGAATCTTTTTTTACTCTTTTTTCTCCCTCTGACCTTTCGGTGACTCTCAGTGAAAAGCGACACACAACACACAGTCCTTGCAGAGGAACAGACTTTGCAACCACAGATCCCCCAACATCAGCAACATCCACTGCAAAATACTTAAAGCAACATTTTTGCTAAGTATGTGATAAAGCAAAAGTGCTAGGAATAAGTGTTGTTATAAGGCAAATAAGCATCCTTGCCACCTGCTCAGTGTCATTCTCTCACCCATTTGCTTTTGCCCAGTTTCGAATTTAGATGTATACACACAGTCAGAGAAGCACAAAGTTTAGCTTTGGATCAAAATCATAAATTCAGACCCAAAATTTTTCATAGATTCAGTGGAAAGAGGAAGAGCTCAAGCCCTGAATTCAGGATTCAGAATTGCATTTGGCTGTGGCCAAGACATGAGACAGGAGTTGATTGTTGTTGTTCTTGTCCTCATCCAACCTGCAAGTCAGACGACAGCCTCACTGTCGTTCAGGATTCCTGCATATATGTCACTATTTTATTTCAAGAGTCTCAGTACTGCATAAAAAACATCCTAATTTATGGGTGTGGGAAATGATATACAGACAAAGTGGCTGTTTCTGCCACAGTCCCACTGTGTGGTCCTGAACAGGACTACATCTCGATCTCTTCAAAAAACTCTGACAATGTTTCATCCATTCCAACTATGGAAATCTTTATCTGTCAGGAGGCTGAAACAACACACATAAAATGTCACTGAGTGGAAAAAAACCTGCAGCGTGGAAAAAAACCAACCCAAACCACTAAAAAGGAAACATGAATCTCATGACTACAACAGTTAGCATTTAATGACCACAAATGCCTTCAGACCCTCTGCTTTGTCCATGATTTCAGATTAGCAATTGTGCTTAATAACAGTCATAAGCCACTGAGCCTTAACAGAAGCAATCAAGATGGTCTCCTGGTCTGTGGACAGTCATCAGCAAATATTTAAATGGAAATACCTTGGGCAGCTGGAGTCTCTCCCTTAGAAAATGTGTTTTCTCATTACTGGGCAAAACTGCACTGAAAATACACAGGCAAAGCAGCATCAGCAGCTGAAAGCTGCAGCACCACCAACACTGTGAGTCATGGCTTCAAGGTAGTCACAGTGCTTTCTGCAACTCGATTGTCCTGGCTAAAATAAAAAAAATAAATGTCCTTTTAATTTGTGGCCCTGCTAGGAATGATGGCTTAAGGTCTGTTTGGCTGGGATGCCCTCTGGGCATGTGACATGTGCGGCTGCTCCTACCTGTTAGGGGCAAAGGGCTGACTAACACCTGATGTCTCTGCCGAATATGGGCAGAGCAAGTAATCCCTCCTTATGCCCTTCCTCCGCAGTGTGTTTGGTGCTGCATACTCCTCTCATATCTTTTCTCTCTAGCTGTCTCGATCAGACTGGACTTTCCCCATCTCTTTCATTTCTACTCATACAGCAGTTACTCCACAGCTCTCCCCGGCTTCACACCTTTTTCTCTGTCTTTTCTGGCTCTTCTTACATCTTTCCTGTGATGACATGAGCAGACGACATGAACCTTTCAAGATGATGGTGCGTTGTGGGTCTACAGAATGGCAAAACACCTCACTTTATTCCCTCATTTCTTTCCTGCTGTTTTTTAATTATCTATTTACCTTTTTGATAACTGCTGCGGGTTTAGGTTTTAACACTGAGTTTTGTAATTATTCAGGCCCCACCACTGTGCATGTAAAGTCGTGTGCTCTAACGTTAAGTGAACTACTGTGCACTTGATAACTGACTGTCATCTGCTATTTTATTCTCAAGCTATTCAGTACCATGAGATCTTTCTGTAACTCTTTTTGATTTTGGTTACTCCAAGTCACTGAGTGCGACTGTGTCACTGCAAATTTTGTTGTCTCCAATGAAAACAAATTTTCAGGCCACTTGTGAGCTGCCCTGTGGCCACAACACATTCCTAGATGACCTTGAGTGGTGATTGCCCTGTTGTGCAGACAGACAGGTATTCCTGGCCTTAGTTTCTCATCTTTAAATTAGTTACTAACCCACAAGAAAGCCTTCACCCTTATGACAACTTGGTTTATTTAAGGAAGAGACTTCACCAGAAGCTTTGAGGAATCCAAGTACACTGTGTCTACTGGATCAGCTTCATCTACACGCATGCTGATTCTTGCAAAAAACCTAACAACAGATTTATGAGACGTGTTTCCAAGCTGTGCCAACTCTTCTCCATTATTTTCTATTTCTCCATATGTCTACTAATTCTCTTCTTCATAACGTTTCTCACAAATGCCCCTCAAATGAAAATCAGACTTATAAGTAAGTAGTTCCTTGGGTTCTTCTGGGGATCTCTTCAGAAATGGGCATCACATGTCCCACTTCCTCTAACCTTGAAGCTAATTTAAGCAAAGCCAATTTAAGCAGTGGGTTGTTTGCCACAGTTAATAGTTTGGCAATTTCACATCAGAGCTGCTCTGAAACTCCTGCGTGAGTGCCATCTGGTCCTGTTGATCTGTTGTTATCCATTTTATTGTTTTGTTTTAAAAAGGCCTTTATTGTCACTTCAGTTTGAGGCCTTTGATCAGCTTTGCCCACTTAAAGTTTTCAGATGGCAACTTCATTGAACTAAATTGGAGCAAACACCCATGCAAATAATCCATTTGACTTTCCAGCTATTGCTTTTTCTTTCTTTTACACTTGATCATTTATCAGCTATACTGAGTTTCTGCCAGTGACCTTCTGTTTCTGACATGTTTGAACATTTTCTTATCATTAGCTACATGCCTTTACTGTGCTGCTACCAAGAACCTTTTTATTACCTATTGCTTTCTTATGGCTTTACATTTTCTTTCCCAGAACGTGTATCCTATTTTTCTCATTTGTACCTTCCCCTCTATTCTGCAAGATATCTTTTTTCTTCTGTTTCCTCTACTTTGCTCTTTACCTGTGGCAAATTTGACTGTAATTTTTCAACACATAATACTCTGGATTTTCAACATGTTTTTAAATGTGTCCATGACATCTGCAAGCATTTTACTATTTTAACCGTGCTATTAGTTTCTAAAAAGTTTTATCATTTGTACATTTTTGTCCTTTCTGAAGCTATACACTATGGTCTTGATTTTTGTTACTCTGGGCTTTCTGACTTTGGATGCACTGTGGTTACTGCTAAAATGCTTGGGCGATACTTGCATCTACAGCAATGCTCTTCTCATGGCTCAGGGCAAAACCAGGTGCTGTTTTTTCTCAGCTGTGTTCTCTGCCTAGCTCCTGCAACAAGCAGTTATTTTCAGTGGTTTCCAGCGATAGGACAAGGGGCAATGGGCTCAAGCTGGAACATAGGAAGTTCCATTCAAATATGAGGAAAACCTTCTTTAGGGTGAGGGTGACAGAGCCCTGGGACAAGCTGCCCAGGGAGGTGGTGGAGTCCACTTCTCTGGAGATCTTTCATCGTGCCTCTGTACTCGGCACTGGTGAGGCCTCACC
>BJBW01005774.1:67998-87611 GCA_004320125.1 Scolopax mira
AAGAGGAGGCTGAGGGGAGACTTCATTGCCCTCTACAACGACCTGAAAGGAGAGTGTAGAGAGATGGGGGTTGGCCTCTTCTCCCAAGGGAATAACGGCAGGACCAGAGGAAATGGTATGAAGCTGCAGGAAGGAAGATTTAGATTAGATATAAGGAAGAATTACTTTACTGAAAGAGTGGTCAGGCACTGGAACAGCCTGCCCAGGGAGATGGTGGAGTCACTGGAGGTATTTAAGAAACATGTAGACATGGCTCTTCAGGGCATGCTCTAGTGCCCAAGATTATTGGTCTGTGGTGGGGTGTGGGTGTGGGCTTTAGTTGGTGGGTGCTTTTTTTGTGTGTGGGTTTTATGGATTTGTTGGGGGTTTTGGGGGTGGATTTTTTTTTTTTAAGTTTGCTTGTTTGTTTGCTTTTGTTTTGTTTTTTAATGTGGTTGGACTCAATGATCTCAAAGGTCCCTTCCAACCACTAAGATTCTGTGATTCTGTGATCTTCAAGACCTGCCTGGATACAGTCCTGAGAGATGTGCTCTGGGCAATCCTGCTTTGGCAGGAGAATTGGGCTAGATGATCTCTAGAGGTCCCTTCCAATTCTGAGAATTCCGTGATTCCATACAAATATAATCCCTGCCTCATACTTTCTCATAACATTTACCCAGGCTACAGGACATCACCAAGACCTATAGTCTCCATTATTTTCTGCCATTTCATGCTTTCTCATTATCCTTCCATTCCTCAGTGAAGGTCACCAGCCTGGTCAGGTAGCTGAAAGCATCCCTCTCTTCAATCCCTTGTAGGCACAGTATTTTAATCCACGGGGATTCTCTGTTACCTGTATGCCACAGACAATTTATTTACCTGGTTTGACTACAGGCTCTTTTTAAACACAGTGTAGCACCACATAATCTGCAATTCTTTTATTGATTGCAGCCTACAACTGTGCCATCCCATGGCTCAGTTTATTTTCTGAGTTTTTTGCATCAATAACACCATTTAAAAGTCCACCCATTTTAATTTTTAGCCTCTACACATTTAAGTTTTGAACTTAAAGCTCTTATATAAAGCCAGCATATATATATATATATATATATATATATATATATTGTTCTTGGCTTTGATGATCAAGGTTTGGGGTTTTTTATTCATGACTGCTCTTTGCTGAATCCCTTATTAAATTAATCAGCTTCAACCCTATCTTTTCTTGTTGCAGTTGTTATTTTTGCCAAGTAGGGATGTAATTGAGCACTGTATATGGTCAGGAAAGAACTTCAAGTGAATCAACAGAGCTACAGGATGTTTGTGCACTGATGTCTAAAAAAAGCTGGAGAGCACTCTGCCCCTGGATCCTGCAGTGTGAGCTGTTACAGTTTTGTGCTATTATTTATTAATTAGTAGCAAAGAACTGGGCAAAATCAGTCACATCAAGAAGCAAACCAAGCAGGATAGCTTTTAAACTCATTAGTAGTCCTCAAAATGGACTACTAATGAAAAAATAGCTAGCAAAGTATAGACGTATCCCCAATGTCCGAGCTCCCATCAGCAGAGCCAGAGAAAACCTGCAGCTGCGTGACAGGGACACAAGCAGAGCCAGAGAGCTGATGGTTTGACAGGTCATTGTCCTAATCTGGAGTTTCAGGGCTTGCTCTGTCAGAAAATGTCCCAGAAGTTGGGTCACAAAAAAAAAAAAAGAATTATAATTCCAAGAAAACCCATGTCACACCAAAGACATGATTACAGAGTGCTTGCTATCCTGCCAGGTCTCATTGCCCCAGGATAAAAACATATTAATTACCCTTACATGACAAAACCTACAGATTTTAACAGATTCACTATGGCAGCGGGAACTAGTTTTGTGCACCATCTGTCGCATCTCCGCCTGTGTGTCAGCCTGCTGCAAGCCATCATTAACACCTTATCATTATTCACCTTTCATGTAACAACAGCAGCGATGACTCTCCTGCTGGCCAGAAGCCCACTATGATGGGGGATGTATAAACACACAATTATAATCCCAGCCTTCTCTCCTCCTTCCCAAAGTTTGCAAACTCTGGAGAGTACAGGCATTTTTACATGTCAGCATACTGCAGGCATATAACACTCTTTAAATTATCTAACTCACTAGCTAACCTTGACCAAACTCAGCGTGGGATGCAAAAGGCCCTGAGAAACTAGTCAAGGGCTTGGGGTGGTGGGACCATGTGAGAGCTGCTGTGGTTCTTCTGCTCTGGAGGAGCAGCAGCAGCGAGCTCAGAGCTGGCCTTTGGTGTGGTTACATTGCAGATGATCACACAAGTACACTCCAGCCACGTGACACTCAGTGGTCATACACAGAGGAAGGATGAGAGGGGGTCAACAAACATGAAAGTCATCTTTGTAGACCAGTGATCTGCTTGTTGTCGAGTTCATTTTTGGCAAAAGAGACTTTGCAGAACATGGAATGAATTTATATGTATTTGATGGGAACAATTCCTTATTGTGAGGAGAGGTATGGGGGAAAACACATGAAAGGATGTCTTTTTATAAACTACTGAGATTAGATGAAGTCTAACAGCAAGTATCATGACTCAAAAAAAAAAAAAAATCCATTAAGAAACTCAAAAGGTGTCAATAAGAGTTTTCTATAGAGAGAGCAGAAGAGCTGAACCTGTGCCTTAACACGTTCTTTCCCTTCCAGTGTTTGAAGCAATGTCTCCTTCAGGCCCAGACACTTGAGTGAGCTCCACAGCTTGTGAGATTGCTGTCTAGAATGAAAAAAGACACTCTCGACAGTAAAGAAGTAAAAAAGAAAAAAGACACTAGGGAAGGAAGAGGGAAGAGAGGGAAGAAATAGAGGACCTGAGCTGAGGTCTTCTCACCCCACCCATTCCATGCTAAAAATACCTCTGTGAAGGAAAAAACGACTCCCCAGGAGGATCCTGGCTCCAGAGCTCCAGAGCTCTTCCAGAGTTGTGTTGCCCACAGCACAGTCATGATTTCAGGTGTGGGGGGACAGACTGGACTGTTCCGTCAACACAGAAGGAATCTGCTAAGGGACCTTCTGGACACCTTTGAGAAGCAGCACTTGCTCCAGGCTTTTGGGCTGCCCTTTCTTTCATGGTGAAGCTTCAACACCAGAAAGGGGCTGTCCCAGGTCTGGAGCTGAGGGGTTGTTTAATGGCAGGAAGATATTTAATTTCCCTTCCCAAGCCACCATCCTCCCAAGTGCCTTGTAAAGAGACTCCTTTGCATCTTCCTTTTTATGGCCGGACGTGAGTACAGCTAATTTAGAGTCTTCCAGTTATTATTTCTCATTAGTTTTTAATTCAAGAGAAGAAGCTTGCAGTCTGTTAAATGCTTTACTCGCTGCCTTGCTGAGGCTCTCATCTAATTTACTGATGGTTTGTGAAGACTTTCTTATTGATTTTCCTTTGCCTTTTTATTGTATTACTCTAATACAATAGTAAAAAGATTAATTGTAATGAAGTGGCTAACACAATTAATGTGCTTACAGATGAAAGAGACGCCAATCTAGAAGAAGACAAATCAGTTCTAGAGCCACCAAAGGAGCTGGTTGAGGCACTCTTATGGCTATTAGCATTTACTTTTGAGACTCCATCAACAATAAGGAGGAGACACCACAAAATGTGGAAAAGGACAAAACACAAAGGAGGAAAAGACAGAAGCCAGGAACTGCCCAAAACTTCGTTTTACTGAAATGGATGTTGAAAGCCTGGAAAAAAATATTATGACCCTTTAAATATATAAAAATTAGGAGACTAATAAAAAAAAAGTATATGCATTTTTAAACCTCAGAGCTTTGTATCATAGCTGTGGTTGTAGAGGGAGTGTAAACCAAAAGTTTCTTAATATCTGGGTGAATCAATATTGCTGACACCAAGCGAGAAAATAACCCCACATTCATTATGTGCATGGGGAGAGGTGGGCTACTGGGCTGTTTCTCTGTCTCTGAGATACCAAAATAACCATCTCCTGTTGCTCAGTGAAGTCCTTTCCCATGCAGATCCTGCACAAAGTACACAGTCAGTCTATAAACTAATTCTCAGCTCTATTTTTTTTCTTCATTAAAAGTCTCCCCAAACACCACACAGCTCTCATTCTGTGCAAAACACAGGCAAAGAAAAAGGCAAGGGGACATCCCTTTTGGGACAAAGAAGACAAAGCTGGGGCAATTAAAATAGACACCTTCCTCCACCTGGAGACCTAGGCAGCTAATCCATACCAGCAAAGCTGGAATCCAGGAAAAGAGGAAGAAAGAGACTTTTAGAGGGAGACAAATAAAAATAAGGAAGCATGCTGCAATTATTGAACTATCTGACCACATAATCTTGTTTTTCCCAGACTAATTAGTATTCTGTTCACTTCAAGTAGCAGTAAAAAAAAACACAAACAAACCAACTCTGACATCCCTTCCACTTCAAGCTCTGTTTGGCTATTTATAGTGTCTCCGTTTTCAAGAATGCACCAATTACAACGATTCTGCCACTGCTTTTGTATTTCAGCGTAGCCCTGGAGAAGGGAAGCTGGCTAAAAGGGAGCATCACAAATCCTGCATTTTTTGCTCTGCTTGGCCTCATTAGTGGTGGGCATATTTCATACTGGTACTTTTCTGAGGTAAAGGATGATTTGTCCAAAACCTGCAATGCAAAGGAGACGACCTGTCCACTTAGTTTTGGCTCAGACCCTGCTCTTCAGCTCTTGCTGCCGTAGCTAAGCCCATTTGAAGGCTGCAAAGCACAGCTGGTGGGAAGCCACACCAAGGCAGCTACTCTTAGAAGTCTCTTTACCTTCCCAATTCCCTTTTCACTGCCTCCCACAACCTTCCCGGAGCAGCCCCTGAGATTGTGTGTGGTGCTGGAGCAGCTGCTGTGAGACAGTGGTTGAAGCTTCTTTGTTAAAATAAATCTAAAGAGAACTCCGAGGAAGGTGGAAATTTCTTTCTTATCCATGTCCCCAGACCAAGAGTTGGAAAGTGTCTCAGGAATGTAACTGAAAACAGTACAGATTTTTATGAATGAAATCATGGGGTACAGTTTCATTTTATGAATATCCTTGTTCCTCAGAGAAAAGCAGCAGATACTGATTAGGGGCAGGAAGAGTTTCCAAGAAGAAACATAACTTTTACTTTTTCTGACTTTTGAATGGTTAGAACTGATTCCTGTGACTCAAAGGCAACAAGACTTGCTGTAGAACTGTGTGATTTAGGGTATATTCACTTTTTTTTGGCAACGTTCACTTTCGCTGGAGTGAAACAGGAACAGGATCTGTGAAAACCAGTTGCTCAGCAGCACTGTGTCCTGCACACCTTGGAGGATAAAAAGGATTACAACAACAGTATTTTGATTATGAGAACAACTGCTGTTTTTCTCCTACTTACAGTGTCCCAGAGCACTCTGAAAACTTGCCTGTGAGCATTGCAGTTCATCTTCTTTTTAAAGTCAGTTTTGGGGGTAGCATCTCAGTCTTCACAGCAGGAGGCAGCTCTCCCAGGAAACCTTAGTAGAATGAAAACCTGCAAAGATCACCACGAAATATGCAGCAGCAGCTCTCCAGATGTAATATTTGGCAACAGACTTTTTTAGCATTTCAACTCACTTCAGCCCAGAAAAACTGTATTCCTTTCAGCAAATAATTGTTGATTTGTTAGAGCTTCTTATGCTCACTTCATTCCTAATTTTGTGTGCTATTCATTTTAGAAAGACATTCTTCTGCTCTTGGCAGATGGAGAATTCTGTAAGCGAATAGTTCTGGATGTTATCCCAGGCCTTTTTTACTCCCTTTCTCATTCCCCTTCTTTCCTACATCCTCTCAAGATTGAAGCAGGCTTTGCACAGATTTGGAGGATTTTTAATTTCTCGGTGTGTTTGAAAAATAAGAGTGATTCAGGGGATACAAAACATATGAAACAAAGCATTGACTTCAACTATAAAATTTTGAAAGCCAATGCCTTCTTATGCAGCACATGCATTAATTTCATTCAACAAGTTACCAATGTTCTCTATATTCCAGGTATGCCTACAGATGCCTTCCTATCATGATTCCCGAGAAAGAGCATAAGTAAATGCATGAAGTTTTAATTATTTCCTTTTCTGCCTTTCCTGAGATGTCCTGTTTTACCCCGCATCTCTGTCCTTCACCCCTGTAGTGGCTAACAAGACTATCCCTGGGCTCCGCGCTAAGCCTGCAGACAGGGGTTTGCCAGACATCAGTTTCTAGTCTGGTGTTAATTCCTATAAGCATAGAAAACACTGCAGACAATTAGGGACAGTGAATTAAAAACAACTTCTGTAGCTTTAGTCTTGCTACAGTGACAATGGCTCTAACTTCTGAATTTAATATCTTTGGTGCTAGAAGCCAGCTTCTCATCTTCTGCAAAGGGACATGTCTCTCAGGCACTCAATGAAAAGAAACTGAATTATCCCAACTAGGCAGCTATGCCTGTATTTTGTGGATCAGAGAAATAGCATTTTCTCCAGCTATCTCTCCCCTCTTTTGTTTCAATAAATTTCCTTCTGCCAAACATTTCCTCTGACCACCTTTTTAGAGCAGCTGAATATCTCACACATAGATATTATTGAATGTACTCACACTCATCTCAAATTTCCCAAGCTCATTTCTTGAGACATTCCTTACGAATGTCGGCATTCTGTGCACATTTTTTAATTAAAGGAAAAAAAAAAAAGAAAAAGAAAAAGTGAGAAACCATTTCCCTATCACTTCAACATAACATACCTCATTTAATACCCTTCTCACTCAGTTCACTGAGGTGAATATTCTTGTCAAACTTCCTAAAGATTTACAGATTACAAATAATTTTTTTCTCTAGCTAACTGACTCTGAAGCTAACAGCTTTTGCTTACACCTTTTGTTACAGAGGAAATCCATGGCAAATCAACCCATCTAGAAAAAAATAAAATGAAATGGGAAGAGGGGGAGGAGAAGGTCCCAGAAGGACAAAGAACCAAGACAATCCCTTTTACTTGAACACACAGGATTTTTAGCAACGTGTTACTGCTGTTCAGGGCCATCACTGAGAGACTGTAACGTGGAATGCCCATTTGTTCCTCCAGTGAACACAAGAAAACACATCCAGCTCAGCCCCTGCACCCAGGCAGACTGATGACCCAGCAGTGTTCTTGTGATGCCCCGCTAGTATCCCAGAATCTTCTCTCTGCCTTGAATGTCATCTCTTTCTCCAGCCCCACAAGGGGAAGTCCCACAGACATCAAACTGAATTCAGAAGCCTCCCAAAAGTTATTCTACTGACAGTCCCTTCTTTGCCCCTCATTGAAACAAAGAAACAAGGACATTTCTTAAGATTACCTAAGTAAGTACAATTTTGTAAGACTCTATTATCTCTAGGTCCCCTTTCATCATAGTAGTTGACCAGATGTGACTGCAGGATGAGTTTTGACCATCTGGTTTGCATGACATGACCATAATAATGTCTGTTAAAAACTGCACTGTGCAGATATTGAAAACAATCCTATCAGCACACACAACAGGCTCTGCAGGAGCTGTGTGATTACCACCAGCAACTTTCTCCTCCTTCTTTCCACACCCCCAAAAATTCCTAAAAATAAAAGGTTTATCAAGTGAAATGAATACTGTGATATACTTTTGCAGTTCGGCACTCCCACACACCTGCGCAGTTTCCCCTGCTTCCTCTGAAAGAACATTCCCAGTTGCCCCACAGCCTGGGACAACCAAGGCCCAAGTCTGTGCTTTCTTTCTTTTCCTCATTCCTTTATTCCATTCTCCCACACGATAAATTCCTTTCCTTTTCCTCTGTCTTGTCCATTATGAATGCACTGTCTCAAACCCACAAGTACGAGCAGCAAGGGGTGACTCGTCCCCTCTGTGCCTTTCTGGAGTTGCAGCAGGAGGTAGAAGAAAGGACAGAAGGAAAATAAAGAAAAAGCAATGATTTGGAAGTTACGAGTGACCACCACCTGAGGAAGAATAGAGAAATGCAGACAAGAACGTTGCTCTTCGGAAGGGCCCTTGTCAAGTGCTTTGCAGTGGGAGCCCTGCCTAAATGGCTATAAAAGCTGGGCAGGAAAGAGGCACCACGGGGGCAAGCAATCAGTAGGCATTGTGAGGACAAAAAGTATAATACCCGCATGGGTTTTTTTTCTCTATTTCTAAACATTGCATTCAGTATTCTGTAATTTAAACAAAAGAGTGTGTGCTACACCCACAAGGCCATCAGCTGTCAGTGTGTGCCAGACACGTGCTGCCGCTGGGCTGTGAAGGGTCAGGGATGGCTCGAGTCACATCTGACTTAGCAGCCACAAGAGTCACAGTAAGGAAGGGTCGTGGAGTCATAGGGAACATATATCGGTAACCCCCTTCTTCTAACAAGATACTGTTTACCGTGGCAGCCAAAACCTGGCGGTCAAAGATGAATAAGAGGGGTGCATGACCTGACTCCCCGTGCACAGCCACAGCTGTGCCGGCACAGAACAGAGAGAATAATTCATTCGTTTATAGAAAGCCAGCATGGGTCCAACACTGGGGAAAGGACATGTAGAAAATAACTTCTTGCGGTTATTTTAAACTTAATGCCTGGTTCCCCACTTGCTGAGCAGGATGCTGATGAGATCGACCTTACTCCTGCTGCGTGCTGCCCACCAAGGAGCACAGGGGGGAACCCCTGAAACCAAATAATTGTTTTCCTTGAGCTCAACATTTCATGACGAAAAGCAGCAACTTTAAACATATTATGTAACCCTCCTCTTTATTCCTGCCTTTTAAATTTCTCCAGGCATCTTTATCTGCAGCTACTCTATTGATTTTAGTGCTGGGAAAAGGTGTCAGAAGAATAGCTCTAAAAAATTACATCCCTTGCATGACTGAAGAGCGATACCTGTGTAGCCTTCCTTCCAGAGCAAGATCAATGAGCTTCCCCGAAGATGAATGAGAACCACAAGGGCTAATGAGGGTGGCTCATTCCCTCTGCTCATATGCTCCTTGACTTCTTTCCTGAGATTAAAAAGAATAATCGCACAGCAGCTCTGATAAATAGTTTTGGTGTTGGTTTTTTTCTGTCTTGTTTGCTGGTGGTCCAATGCAAGAAGCTCAGCTGCTGTGCTGGAACTTGCTCTTCCAGGGAGTCAGTCTCCGAGTTTGCTTTTGGCAGCTGGGGCAACCCTTGGGTTTTGGGTTTTTTCCCAGTGACAGCACAGGAACTTTCTGTCAGCCGCTTGAAGTACATGTGGCTTCCAGTTTACTTTGCTAAATATTTGATGCGAAGGAGTATCAGAAAGTAACTCATTGTTATATTTTGTAGTGTTTTCTCCGTTATTTATATAAAGATTCCTTTACCTGATAGTTCAGTCTTGAGCTTTCCTTTTTTAGACCAGCATCCATTGAAACAGGTCAGTTATGTGGGAACACCACCAAAGCTGTGACTTTGCCTGGAGCTGTGGTGGTGGACACTCATGCAAAGTTTTGTGATCAAGTCACAAGAGAAATTCTCCAGAAAACAGAAAAGTGCTGCTATTGCATCAGAAATTAGGAAATGTTTTTGAAAGGGTAACTTGAGTTCCCATTTTAACTTTTGACATTCTTTTTTTTAAAAAAAATATAAAAGAATTGCAAAAGTCTCTTCTAATACCTATTTTTTAATCTCAGAAGTACAGTTGTCACTTACCAGGACTGAAGTTGAATTTCTAAGAATAGGATAAAACATTTGATTTTACTGTTACAGTACATTTGAAAGACCAGCTGTCCAAATGAACTGGATATGCACACTTGATCAGTTAATTTTAAAGTATATGTGAAATGTAATATATACGTTTCATAATAATTTTGCACACTGAATAGAACTTTAAATTGCATTATTTTAACTTGACTCGACAAAACGTTAACTGGTTCAGTACTAAAATTATGTAGACAGTATTTTGCATAAGTATAATAATCTTCTGCTTGGTACTAAGAACTTACTTTTTTCCACAGAAAATTTTTCTTATGAAAATAATATAATTTCTTATAAAATGCTTTGAGTTACATGTTTCACAGAAATGCACACCCACTGAAAATAAATGCATTAAAATGAATACAAGTGTTAAGGTGAATATGGAAGAGTCAAGAAACAGTTAGAGAACAGCACACAGACATCATCCTAGGAAATATGAGAGGCAGTTACAGAAGTGTCTTAAAATTTACAAAACTTTATAGAGAATAATATGGGTTTTGTAGCTCTACTTAGCCAGCCTAAAGCCTGCAGGGAGGTAGTGAGCCATCAGTAAATGTCATAATGCATTTCTGGTGGTGGCGAAATTTGTTTTGTTTCAGTTAGTTAGCTTTCCTCCTAAAGAAAATTAATTTTGTACATTGAAATACCTCAACAATATTAAAATATAGCTCAGCGTTCTGGCCTCACTAAATCCAATGGCAGATTTCCAAGCCAGATTGTAGTAAGACCATTATTTCATTTCCAGACAGAAAATAAAACCCGTTCCGCCTTTAGCAAGCCAAAAGTACTTCTGTTTTCAGTCAGACATTTTTAGCGACCTAGAAGATTAAAGAAAAAAAAAAGAAAGACCTTAGGCAAATACCAGCATATCAGGTTTATGCCGTGTGGCAAAATGATGAACTGAGTCTGTTAATGTCTGGGCTGTGTCTGAGGCTGGGGCTTGAACTGCCATTAAACCCTGCTCATTCCCATCACCAGTGAGGCTCCAGAAGCGACGGGGCACGGAGAGACAAGCAGAGGATAAGGAGAGAAAAATCAGAGGGGATGGGGGACTGATGAGGAATGGAGAAAGCACTACATATCTCGTTGGCCAGGTGAAGGTGCAGAACTCCACAGCTATTCCAAGTGTACGGGCTTGGCAGCGAGGGAGGGGAACTGTGTGCTTTACTCCAAAGGATGGAGCATAAGCCAAGTCAGCTAATCATAACCAGAGCAAAACCCAGCGAAGCGTGGCACGGGCTCCCCGGGGAAGTTTTTGGAAATGCTGTCCTTCTGGAGTTATGCGTAGCATAACTAGGCACGGCATCAAGCAGCACAGCTTTGCAGCTTTGGTAGCTGAAAGGGGAGAAGGGTGGACTTGGGAAGGGGCAGGGGCATAGGCAGGAGCAGTCTAGCCCAAGTCTTCACATTTTCTGGTTAGCAGCCATCCGCAGATTTCTGCATTATTTTTTTTTCTTGCTCTGAGTGCCAACACACGGGCTGGGCTTTTAAAGAAAAAATAAACCAAGAAAAAAAATATGTTTGAGGACATTGAAGAGAAGGCGTTTTATTAAAAAATGGCCAGAGGTCACAGAATAAGGCATTTTGAAGCTACCCAGGCTGCCCTGTTGTAAAAGCTGCCAGGTTTTTGCAGCTCTGCCTCTGTGACTGTGACCACGGCACCTCTGGCAAGAGGAGCCTCTGAAGCTCATTGTGGGCAACTTGGCAGCGACGGTCGGTTTCTGGCAGGTGAACAACACTCTTGCGGTTGGCAGGCCTCTATCAAGACTGTGGAAGTAGAGGATATAAAAAGAAGACTGTTTTCAGACCAACCAGAGACAGGGGGCTGTGCTTGCAGAGGAGCTGCCAGCCACCCGGCAGTGTAGGAGAACTGCTTCCCCAAGGCGTTTGTCAGGGGTCATCAAGGGTTATTACTAGGAAAAAAAAAAAAAAAGAAAAAAAAAGCATACTGACATGGCTCTTCCAAAGTAACTGATGTGCCATGAAACTAGTTATGAAAGTACTCTTCATTTTATGTACGACTCGGCAACAAAACCTTTTACTTTAATCCTCTCATTTCAAAGCGCCTGGGGTAAGAAACAAGCTCTCCTGAGAAAAGCTTCAGCTTAAACAGATTTTATGGCAGCTCCATCGGGTATTTAGGTCCAGTTAATTTCTAATAAGGTGAGAAAATTTCCAGTGACACCTGGTTTCTCTTTTTCCTCCCGCAGGCACACTGTGCCCAGTCTGTGTTCTCATCGTAAAAGTTTAGAGCAGGTTGAAAAAAACCACCTGCAGACTTGTGGGGGAGGAGGCAATCAATCTCTGGGTGAAAAAAAATTATTAATGGCAGCCTTTCTCCCAGCTGAACTCTGAATCAGTTAGTGGTAGTCCCCATTCTCAGCTGCTCAAGAACCTCTCCTGAACACTTCAATGCTCTCATTTCCCCATACGAAGGATATATCGTTGCCTCTACATCATTTCTCTGATGGACGTTATAGGAGAGGTTTGAGTTTTCATCACTGAGTAAAGCAGATCACTATTAGACTTCTGGATACATCCAGCACCCCAGTCTTTTTTCATCTTTTTGATGAAGTGAGGTGCTCAGGTTATTCTAGATGTAAAAAGAACCAGAGACGAGCATGACTTTGATTTCAGCCTATTTGTTGACACAAAGTTAATGAATAACACAAAGTCCCGCTTTGATGGAAAAATCATCAAGTTTTTCTCCTAGATATGCCAACCCCTTCTAGCCAGCATCCCGTCCCCTCTCAGGAGGCCTGTTCTTTGGTTCACAAAAGCTTGTTCAACCTCCATCAAACTCCTTTTCACGTACTCATTTGCATTGCATATACTTACACATCCTATCCCCCAAATAATATTTAGCTAAAAAGGGTCTACCCAAAGCATTAGGTTCCTCAACATTTGCCTTAACTAAGCCCCATCACGTGGACCAAAACCAGTTTGCCCAGTAAATTCTGGATAACAGTCAGAGTCAGCAAGGTATTCAATCTGTAACAACTCTCTGAAGACAAAAGATGTAAGCTCTCCTCTGAACCTCCCTGTTAATGAGGACATGCATCAAGAGGCAGAGCAGTGGCCAATGCTACCTGCCAGACTGATTGCTGCTGCTAATGAACAGCCCTGATTAAAAGCTTTTCTTTTCTGTCCATAATAGTATTCAGAAGGAAGTTCCTCTAGTAAATTAGATCTTGAACAAAATGATCATTAGAGGGTGGAGGTTGTTAAAATATATCGGAAAGCTGCTAAAATTGGGGTAGAGTTGAAAGTACTTTTAATTAATTTAGGGTCAAACAGTCCATGGGATGTCAAAGTGATCTGTCACCATTCCCCACCAAATTACACCTCCAAGAAACTGGCATCAGAATTTATCAGATAACAAGTAGCAGGAGGTAATTAGCTAAAGAAGAGGCAGTGGAGATCAGCATGAACACTCACACCAGCGTGCAGGAGGTGTGTGAGCACTGACAGCTGGGCTGCTTCTGCTCTGGTTACCACAGGCCTCTTGCTTCAAAGCCTGTGAGTAACGTTCAAGGTGCCAAAAGGCTCCCAGGGGCTGGCTGGGGCTCACAGCACTCACCAGCTCCTTGGATCGACAAGAGCAATACAAAATAAGACACTTGAAAGGGTGACAAGTGATGCAGACGTGATGCTAGCTGTGGGTACAGTGTAGGTCTAAGAAATGTGGACAGCAGTACTGGGGAGTTGTTCAAAGCTTTAGGAAGCAGTTGGCACAGGAAATACCACTATGGAGGTGAAAACCATAAGGGAAACAGGAGAGAGCTGCAGGAGAGGACCACTCCTGCCCCAGACCGCTCAGGGTGAGCTCTTCACACCAGAGTTGATGTAACTGCACCTTTCCAAGGTCACTGCTGCCTCAAAGGTGACGCTGACCTGCTGCCCCTAAGTGCTGATTTGGCTGAGCTTTTCCCTGTGGGAAAAAGCTCCATGGGGAAAGAGCAAGGGAGACTTTGAGAGAGACAGGAAAGGAACAGTGGAGAGCTGCTGGTTAGCAGGTACCAGGAGGCTTCAGTGCCAGGTTCAGCCTGAGGAATGTGACAAAACCAAAAGAGGGACCACGGGACAATTTGTGAGGCTGGTGCCAAAGGTGGGTTGAGGTGCTGTGGCAGTGTGACATGAGGGTTTCTGCACACCGAGGCACATGGGTGAGAAAGGACCTGTTGTCTGCAAGGAAGCTAGGTGAAGGGGGTGTTTCGTGAACTCCATGGTCGTGCAAAGGAGAGAAAATGGAAAAGTAAGAACTAAAACTGACCTTTCACTCCTCATGATAGCCAACACAATGTCCATCTTCTCTGTGCTGGTAGAAGGGGTGAGAGAGTTGGTACAGACTCCAGAAAATAAGCCCCTCATCTATCATATATGTATGAGATCAAACATATATGATGATCACCTGAGCAAAGGTGATTAAATGCTTAGATCTTCAAGGATTTGAAGAAAGCAGCTAATCTTCTATTGCAAAATAGCATCTGGGTTACAGTGGAAGAGGCAGGAAGCCTGCCTGAGTTGTTGGCACAGCGTTATGTTAAGGAATAAGAAAATGGTAACATCTGTCCCACTGCCCAGATCAATCTATCTGGTTTTACAGAACAGAGGAAATTCACTTGCCTAGCACTAATTATTTGGATATGTTAATAAATTCTGGTTAGATAATTGCAGGAAGCATCTGAGACCTTAAGAACTGCATCTATAAAACCAGATGCTTAGTTAATGAGGTTGTCGAGAAACCCAGCTAACAGTAATTAAACAGATAACAAGTTTAACATTTAAGAGTACCAATTACTAATTTCTTTCCTTAGAAAATTATTACTAAATTAGAAATTGCCATTGATTTGCTCTGTGGATATTTTTTAACTCAAATTGAAAACCATGGGGTGAAAAGCAGCTCACAAAGCCTTTGCTTATCTCAGTTTTCAGTGTGGATGCATAGCAGGGAAAGGGGGGAGGACAAGTAAACAGCACCGAATTTGAGGTAGAACGATGAGTACCTGGACACAGGGTGTGTGGAGAAGACCAAAGAAGAAACTGCAGGAAAGTAGTGGTGGAACACATAAGTGTTCCTTATGGGAAATACCAGTGGCTGACAACAAATGCATCCTTAACAGGTAAAGGTGGTGGCACAAGGGGAGAAGTCAGGGGCTCCTCTGAGGCAGCAGGAGGTTGGGCATGGGAGAGGAGGAATATAAATATTCTGATTTAAATTCCAAATATATCAACATTACAAGAATGAAGAACAGCATTAACACCATTCCATATTGGCAAATCAGAACCCAGGAAATACAATTTTCACCTTTTTTCATCAATTCTTTCCCATTGGAGTAATATATCAGTCAAAAGCCATTGGTTGATTCCCAATGCTGACAGAGAATATTGTAGTAGACATTCTAATTTGTGTAAATTACTTGTTGCTGAGCTTATTTTGTTTGCCAAAACTTCAGTGTCCATGCTGTTTAATACCCCTAATCCTATTCCTAGGGTACCAGTCACATCTCTTCTTGATTGTTTTGGAGAGGTGAGGGTTCACCAGTGCAACCATGCTGGTCATCCTGTGTAAGATACATTTGGGAATGGTGAGCAGGTAGTTTAATTGCTGAGATATTAACCTGCATTGATAGTTCTACTCATTTGAGGGATGATGATTTATTAAACAATATCTGGCTTTGACCTGTGTTTTTGATTACATACAGCCCCATTTCAAAAATTTGTGGGGACAGAGTTTTCTTGTCCTTTATTATCGCAGTGGAAGTTAAGTGAGGAGTGGTAGGTGTTGTTACGCTAGGTTCAATAATGTCTATTTTAAATCTAAATGATAGTTACACGCTATGGCGAGCACAAATGCAAACTACAAAACCAGGTTGTACTAAGGTAAAATTGTATCAACAGTTCACATTTTTTTTTCAGGGGCGCAAAGTTTTGTACCCCATTCTGTTGTTGGCTTTGATGTAATGTACACAGAAATTTCATATACCTTTTCATGGGTAGACCTATTAATTGATCAACCAGCACCCCATTTTAATTTCTTCCCTTGATGTTCCTCAAAGGAGGGAAACTTTGCCATAAGCTTCATCTTTGTACCAGTTCCACTCATTCTCTAAGTGTACTTCAGTTGCGTGCATGACCATGATCAAAAGATTTATATTTCCCTTACAACAGAGTATTCTCATAGTCCCAGTATACTTAATATTGGCTTGAAACCATGGCTACTCTAGGGTCTCATCAATATGACTCCTTAGTGAAACTGGGGGAGCATTCAAATTAGGCACTGATGTTGTTGTGATGGGTTTAGTGATTCTGAGAGACACTGTTCCTAGTATTACATTGCATCCCTCTAGAGTGTTCTATATATATGATATATTAGTATCATCTTGTCCTTTCACTATGTCATGTATTGAGCAGTGACTCATGTTATAGCATTTTCTATATGGTGTATAACAGTTACTGTAAATAACCATAATCTGTCATTAACAGGTGGTCATGTTTTACAGGTCATGTTTATATTATTGTCTGTTAATAACAAAACAGGTGGCTTATATGTGTTGAGACAATTGTGGTTGATTCTTTGATTGATGAGTAAATTGAGACAGGTGGGTGTTCTTAGGGAAGCAAGTATTGTTAAAATCTTCAAAAGCAGTAGGATGATGTATCTGACTTTGATCCTGGAAGAAGCTGCTAAACAAAAAGGTAAAACAGACTGGTCTTCATGGGGTTACCCTGTTAGAAGAATGAAAAATCTAGCATGCACTAATTTGCACCACTGCTATCAGGGTAACTTGCCAGGCCAGTGGCCCATGCGGTTTAGTTATAGAGTTACTGGCAGAGTACCAGTGGATCATAGGCTGTCCTGGTTGTAATGCTGTTGGATATTCCATTTTCCCAGAAGGTGGAGTGCTAAGCTTGGTTTTCGCAAAGAATACTCAACTCATGGGGCTTCCAGTAGGCCCATACAGATTATTCAATTGATGAAGTACTTTGTAAAGTCAAGTGTTCCACTGGGCCTCATGTTACTTATGGGTCTTTTTCAATAGGCCATTAGATCTTTCTACTACCCCATTTGATTGTGGATAATAGGAGGTATGAAATACCCATTGAATTTCATCCTGCTTTGCCCACTCTTGCACTTCCAAGCATGAGGGAAGTAAGCCATTATCACTTTGGATGACATCAAGAGTAGGCAGACTCGAGAACCAAGATGGAGCCCTTGTTGCATTTCATCCATCAGCCTTTTGGCACTTAGTTGCCATAAGCAAGCTGGAAACTACTTCCACTCCTGTGAGGATACATTGATATCCCACAAAAGGTTTGAGGGGTCCAGTACAATCAATTTGCCATGGAGACCGTCAAGTTTTCCTTTCACTGATGAATAGAGGTAATGCTTTTGCAGGATGATCTCTTTGCGATTTCAATTTACATTGGGGGCATTCTGTAAGGATAGCTTCATATTTTTTTTTTGTTTAGAGGCCAACCTAGGCTTTGGGCTGCAAAATAAAGTGGCTCTTGGCCTGTGTGGTCTAATTTTTGTTGTGAACCTTTCCCCAGTCAATGCCATTTGGGATCTGGCATATCTTCTGTTTTTATTTCCCTAATTCTGGCTAATCCTTGCTGAGGATTCAGTAAACCTAATGCCCTCAGTTGGTGTTTTCTCAGTAAGATACATCTAGAATCAGTGAAGCTTTAACTGGATGTTTTAGTATTAATTGGCCAGTGTTTAGAGGCATTTGTAGCTTGGAAATTTTTGGATGTCCTTCAGTCAATTGCATTTCATCTGCTACTCCACCAGGTAGGCGTACCATTTCCTGGTGGTGGCATTTTATGCAATTCCTTCTTGAGTAGCAGTTCCTTTCAGGATGGTTTCTAGCAAATTAAATGGCCCTCTAGTCTGAACAGGTTGTCCTTGGTGTATTTTTCAACCTGTTTAACTGCTTGGATTAAAGACAAAAGCCCCCATTCCCATTTGAAGTATCTCTGTTCTGTCTCTTTAAATGTAGCCAAGCTGAATAATAAAGGTCTCTTTGGTGTGTCAGGGACAGTTTGGAAAAAATTGCAATAATTACCATGTTCTGCAAAAGCCCATTCTGCTGTAGTAGGATCATGGAGGTGAATTAGATGCAGCGACTTGTATGTTTTTAATTCCTGTATTAAGGTTTTCACTGCCTCTTCATGTTCTGGGTCCCATTTTCAAGGTTTTCCCTTTTGCAAAAGTAAGTACAGTGGGTGAGCAATAATAGAAAATCCGTATATATGCTTCTTCCAGTACCATAAAGTACTCATGAGCTGTTGTAATTCTTTCCTAGATTGAGGTACGAATGGTTCAATTTCAATTAGTGTCCAGTGGAATTGTTGTGCTACCTGCAATCCACCAAGTGCCTAAGAATTTCACTTCTTTACTTATAATAGAATGATAGAATGGCTAGAGTTGGAAGGGGCCTTGAAGATCATTGACTTCCAACCCACTAGACCTCCCACTAGACCAGGTTGCTCAAAGCCCCATCCAGCCTGGTTTTGAACACTTCCAGGGATGGAGCACCCACAGCTTCTCTGGGTAACCTTTCTCACCACCCTCACAGAAAAGAATTTCTTCCTAGTATCTAATCTAAATCTCCCCTTTTTCAATTTAAAACCATTAGTCCTCATTCTATCACGCCAATCCCTGATAAAGAGTCCCTCCCCATTTTCCTGTAGACCCCCCTCAGTTACTGGAAAGCCCTTAGAAGGTCTCGGAGCCTTCTCTTCTCCAGGCTGAATAAACCCAGCTCTCTCAGCCTGTCTTCATAGGAGAGGTGCTCCAGCCCTCTGAAAATCCTTGTGGCCCTTCCCTGGACCCGTTCCAACAGGTCTATGTCTTTCCTGTGCTAAGCCCTTCTTCTGTTGTTTCTTTTGATGTGCCAATACATTATTGTTTGGGGTTTTGTTTCTGATGCTATCGGTTAGATGTACAACCTCTCGCTTTCTGTCTTCTCTTTCCTTTGTACCTGTCCAGTGTGTTCCACCACGCTCAAAGAAGAGCTTTGCGTGTTTGAGCCACGGCCTAAGGGACCACTCCTAATTTCTCCTAAGCACAGCAGCCTAGGAGAGAGACCTTCAGTGTTTCAACACTTAAAGTGCCGAGCCTTCTGCTCAAGGAACTGATGAGGCTCACACTTGGTCATCTCTTGCACTGTTCATGGAAAGGAAGGACACCGGCACCTGGATGACCAGTTTTAGAGAATCAGAACAGGCCTGTTTTTCACCCAGTGAAGGACAAGCTGTTTCACTGAAAAAGACGCTACGCCCAGCGTGGACCCTCGCCTCATTATTCCTGAAATGAATATTCAAGTTCACACCTCTGCACATGCTAATGAAGATTATGGAGAACACTGCTAAATAGATATGACTTTAGCTCTTGTCTCCCCATCCAAATCACGCCACACATCACCTGAGCGCGAGGAGAAACTGGAGACTAAAGTGCCCCTTGGAGTGGGTGAACAAGAAAGGGGGAAGGCTTTCTCTAAAGAAAGAGGAGAAGAAAATTTATGACCTGGGAAGATTTTTCCCTGAAGAGACCCTGAAGAACCCTTCTACAACCCATGCTAAGTGGAGTAGCACTGCAAACAGGACAGGGAATCTGTACTCTTTCTTGATGTCTCCTTCAGTCTCCTCTTCCCCTTTGCTTCTTTCCTTCTTTTCTTTTCTCTTGCCTTTCTTATTTCTTTCTCTTTCCTTTCAAAGAAGTAACACAAGCCATACTGTATATATTTTCACTTCCAGTGGGAATTGGGCAGTATTTGAAGCCTACAGTCCCATCAGAGAGAGGCAGAAACGGGGCTGTGACAGACCTGTCTGGGGTTTCACAATTTGCCCAGCTGTGGAGGGGAGGTGAGCATGTGCCTCACTCTGGGTGGCTCTTTGTTGCCCCAGAGCT
>BJBW01005774.1:91930-199013 GCA_004320125.1 Scolopax mira
TCTAGAGGTCCCTTCCAACTCTGACAATTCCGTGATTCTATGAGATTCCCAGGAGGAAGGCTCCAGGCAGCTGTAGAACCAGTGCCCTGTCCTGCAACTCCCGGAGAGAGAAGGCAAGCAGAGAAGAGGCAAGAGGCAGCAGGATGAACACCCGGGTAACTCACCAGAAGCATTTGTGAGAGGGGGGCAAATACCACCACAGGAATCCCATGGTTATCATCTCCAGTAGAGCTAGACACCCCCACTTAACTGGGGAAAGAGAAACATCACCAAGGGGAAAAAAAACAACAAACCAACACAACCACACACATTTAGGAAAGGAAATGTATTTTATTGAAAAAAAAAATATTACATTTCACTTACACACCATGAAAATACTGAACTGTGTGTTATTTTCACTAGAAGAGGTTAAGACTTTCACAAGAAAACCACACTCTTTATTACAGCGTTACTCCACGAGATGAGGCTCTGGTGGCATCTGCACTGGGCGTTTTCACTAAACAGTAGAGCAGGACTAAATGTGCTTTGGGCAAAAACCCTAAATATTGGCCTCTTCCAGATGCAACTCCCCATTGAAGATATGGCACTCATTTGGTCAATATTGATTTTTGCATTGGAGACAAATACCCAATTTTCTCTACTCACTTAGACCTTAGGCAAATGCACAGCTATCCCTCTCCTCTGTTTTTAATGATCTTGATCTGTGTTTCCCATCCCGCCAGCTAAAAGCATATTAAAACGGCATATATGCCGTCACCCTTCCATTCTCCAGAAAGAAAACAAAACCGAAAGGCATACATTGCACTATCTCTACCAGCAAACGACAAGATCACTGGAGGGTGCTGAATTCTCCAGCGTTCCTTTCCATCATCACATCTCCAGCAACAAGCCCTGCAGTTTTCTTCCCCAACAAGGCACGTGTTCTCACAGAGCACGTATGGGGCACGTGAACACCTGTGCTACATGCAGGCCATGGGACAGGAGTACCTGTCTCCGGGGGGTGTCCCGATGCCATCTGTCATAGGCGTATGACAAACGTATCCCAAGAAGCGTGCTGTGCTCCAAGCCAGCTGTGACAGGCTGCATCGCACCGCTCGGCAAGGCACCTTCTGAAAATCCCTTGTGAACTAGAGACCTTTGGTCAAGATTTAAAAAAAATCTAGAGGCAAAAATAAATACTAAAGCCTCTTACATTCCCATGTAGCTTCCCTTATTTATTTACTCACTCGTTTATGGGGTTTCTTCCTTACCTAAAGGGGACAGGAAGGAATAGAGCCAGACGTGGACAATTCCAACACCATGCAAGCGCTGTGAATGAGGACTTTCTCCACCTGGATCTTCCTACTGAGCTCCCTAGTTAGAGAACTGCTTTATTCTATACTATTTTCTACTCTGTCAGGCACAGGCATCACACAGATCATCAAGAACAGTCACACAAAATCTTTCAATAATGTTTTTGCGATACAGGGGATGGGGCCAGATTGAGAACACCAAACTCAAACAACCGAATCTGCTCTTCTTTCAAGTACTCAGCTGACTTCTTTACCACTAACACTCTTGCTTTACAATTAGGCTCTCCTTACCCAGCACCTCACTGCCAGGAAGTGAGGGAATCCCATTCTCCCCAATTTTGTCCAGCTGCATCTTCCCAACTCCTCCCTAGCAGCGGTGCCAGCGCTCATCTGTTCCCAGGATGAGAAAGCTAAGGGAACTACAAGAGATGACTATGTCAGGGATTTTGGCTGGATAAATTCCCCACTGGAAGGTTTTAGCTCCTTCACTTCACTCGTCATGGGGAGGAGGCGAGTACCAGGGCCAGCACGAGTGATGGGAGAGGAAGGTTTAAGGCGCAGTTTTATGGTGTAGCTGAGCTGGACAAGTTGGATCTATTATAGCAGCTGGTCATTCTCAACCTTCTTTTTTTCCAAAGAACAAAAGCCTAGCCTAAATCATCTGAATAAATCACTTTGAGAGCCTCTTATTCTCCGTGGCTGATAGATGAAGCCTAGGGAAATTAGATGGCTAAATGAGGTTCCTAAAACAGGGAGGAGAATGAATCCCCTGCTGGCTTCCACCCCAGCCAGAACAGCAGTGTGCTCTGCTGTGCTCTGCATCGTGCGCTTTAAACCGGAGCTTGGGTACCACACTGCCAAAGGAACACCCCGACACCTTCACCCAGCCCTCACCTCCCACTGGCTCAGAGGAACTCCTCCGCATTTCCCCCACGGGAGGGTGCAGGCAAACCAGACACTCTGTATTGCACCCACCGCGGCTGCAGGGCACCCACAGATTCCCAGGGGAGGAGAAGCCAGGCACAGCCAAGCGGGCAACACAGAGCTGTTCCCTTCTGCAGCCTCTCTCCTTGACAATGGGTTGTTACTCTCGGTGATATTCTTCCTGCTAACTCAGCAAAGCATAAGTACTTCTCTTTCAGCCTATCCAAAACTCGGGAACTCTTGAGAGGAAAAACTCCTGATAAATTCTCTTCTAGTTCTGGCAGTAGTTATTTATTCAGGAGCGTGTGGTGAGGATGCTGCCACCCGTCTTTGAAGAGACATAATAAATGATGCTCATTTTTTCCAGACCACCACCTCTTGAGGCAGGAGCACAGCATTCAGCAGAGGACCATACTCCACAAACTGATTTATGTTGCAGACCCTCGCGCTTTCTAGAGAACCCCTAAATGATGACCAAAAGAAGTATATGGATGGTTGAGCTTTAGCCCCAGTCTCTGAGCCATAAGAAATAAAGACTCAAATAAGCATAACAAGACAAAAAAAACCATGCTCTGATTTTCAAGTGTGCTAACAGCTTGCCTTCTGACTGAATGGGATTTTGTTGCTAACTCAACTCCTCCAAAAGCAATATATTTATGAATTTAAATTCAGATCACCTTACTGAAATTGTTCATGTTATTACAACTGACAAACTACAGGGGGGAAAAAAAAAATAAAATCTTTCTCCCATTTAACCTACTCACCTACCTGTTACACCCATTCAGCACAAGCTATGGAGTTAGCTCAGCCAGGTTCATAAAATGTGAATGAGCTCGTTTTGTCCCCCTTTCTCAGCTTCTCTGTTTATATATTGCTACTAAGCACTGGCAAGATCCCTCCATCTTATTTAATTAAATAAACCAATCCCTCGCCTAGCTTTAACCTGCCCTAAATATATTTGATATTTTACGCTAATGCAAAATCTGAATTTCAGGCTTCTGCCACGACTCACCTGATTCTATAATGGATAAGGTAGCAATATTTAGGGTTTTCTTTTTAAACAATGGTATCTACCATCCTATTGCCTCTCTCTACAATCAAGCATACAAGCCTTTACTGCAGGAAGAATACAACTCGTAACCGCCAACCAGAAAAATACACAAACACTACAAAGCCTACAATTTCATTAGAAATCAAATAATTTGCTATTACACAGAACGTCATTGTTTTTCGAGCATAAAAGTCATTGAATTACTACATACACCTCGAGGACAATCATTAAGATGTGTAAACATATAACAGGTCCACCTAGTCAGTACAAAGCACCACACAAACTTGAAGTACATAGAAAGTTTGCTCATAAATATTTCTTTGTTTAACAATTCAGCACTAAAAAAATATTACTTAAAAAGGCATCTTTTTATTAAGTTATTCAGTTTGTCCAGGGCTGGTGGGGTTGTACTATCCCTACTGTATTACAGCCACCTGACTCTCTTGCCAACCCATTTGACTTTTCTGGAAGAAAAGGCTATGTGTGGCTGGAACCCAAAGCTTCAGCACAATCTATAAAAATAGAATTCTTTAAGACCTTCTGCTCACATCCCTGAAGGCCTACGCAGCCAGCCCCCAAATTCTGTTTCCCCACCCCCACCACATTGCAAATAAAGCTTCAACATACATACACAGACACACAAGAGTACACGTATTACACTCTTCTACACACAGATATTATTTTTTTTTTTCCTAAACAGCAATGCAACCACAAGGGCAATAGGTAAGGAATACATGTGAGTTCAGCGGTAACATATGGCACATATGGCACAGCCTCCTCATATTGCTGGTTTTCTCTGTCTGAATCGTGTGCTGCCTTATTCGCTGCTCTGCAAACGGTGGATTCATTACTGTTATTTGCACTGTGGAGGCACTAAGTCACACTCCCCACACTTGGGAGCATCCCATTTGCCTTGAGGGCCATTGCTGCCAGAGCAGTAAAAGGACCAAACTGGTGGCTGGTGGTGCTGGGGCTGTCACCTGGCACTGGTTTCCTGGGGACACAGATGGGATTTTTCCTGGACTGCTGAAAGCAAAACCGCATTCTTCCCTTCTGGAAAATGTGAGAACTAGTTTGGGCTTTCCTGAGAAGTGTGCTGACAATAGCAGCTCCCTTGTGTTCCACATTCAACACCCTTTGCCGGGCACTTGGGGCACACTCCTCCAGTTTCTGATTGAACTTGGTGGATTTACCTCAGGTCTGCTCCTGCACGCACGTATAAACTTGCTGGTTTACTTGTTTATTTAAAAGAGAAGAGCTATTTTTGGTGTTGTGATTGAGCATCTCAAAGCTTAGTTTCCATGGTTAATGCGTGTCTCCAATGGACGTGATTTAGAAAGCTACAAAAAACTTCAGCAATGGGCTCTCACTTACCAGAAGCAAATGTCTTTCATGAAGAAAAGCTCTCAGAATAATCCTATCCTATGATTCTAATGGGAGTTGAATGCCCAGTCCATGAACCAGTAAGGCTGCAATGGGATGTAAAAGAAGGGCTTGTGTTTCCATTTATCAAGAAATATTTTGGTTTCAGAGTGGTCAAAATTTGTAACACTTATGTATCAACTTCTAAAAGTACTCTTTGAATAGGGAAGGGCTTTTACTCAGAAGAGTGGTTTTCCTTAATATAGAATATAAGCCAAACTTCTCCGGTGGGCACAAGCATAATGACATAGCACCTTCTCCAAGAAGCAGTGCTCTCATTAAACTGAATACCTGCTCTCTTCCTCTTCCACACTGCCATAGCAGAGATGCTGTAGAGTGCTGCAGAAGCACTTGTTCCAAGATGCAGGAACAATTGTTTCCTACTGTAGAGTCTTGCATGCTCTAACCTGTGCAGTAAGATAAAAGCTGCTCTGTGAAGGGGAGGGCAGAGGACAGAGAGGTCCTACACATACAGGTAAGAGACATACAAGTGCACTGGTGCACAATGACAGCAGTTGTCTGCCCATGAAGCTTTGTTTTTTTAAATAAAAATATAAGACAATAAGGATGTTACTGACGTCTACATGCCTACTGTCTTACACTGAGATGATGACCACACAAATGTGTGCTCTTCCATTAACCACCCTTTCTCTCTACTAGGATATAACTAAGGAAACCTTTAATTACATCCACCTTATTCATCAAGACTATTAAACTCTTCTTATTCTCTTTAATTTTGAGGTGATTAACATATTCAAGAATAGGATCTAACAATCTGTGTGTGCATGGTATATTAAATGTAGATACTTTTATTACAATCTTCCTTGCCACATATTTGAAAATAATAAATCAATACAATCACCATAACAGTCTTAGACAACAAATTAACACCATCCAATCAAGACACAGTTAAGATACTCAAAAAGGCAGTATGAGTAGCTGGAAACCCTTGGTCCTCCGATTGTTTTGGATAACACATTGGTTATAGATTTCTTCCACATGATAAAAATCAGCAAACAAATATTAACGTTAACAATTAATACTACAGATTTCTTAGATGTTGTATATTGAGTGTGAACAGCATTGATTTTAGCACAATGTCTTTACGCACATCTCCTAAAGAAGTACCTGGGAATTTTAAGCATGTAGAGACTAATCTGGGCCCAGAATAGAGTAGATTGTTTGTAAACAACTTCTGGTGTCTCCTCCACCATGGCTCCACAAATGAGTGTGCCTGCAGTAATCAAAATGGCTGACCACATACACTGCCGAGTTCATTCTAGAAAACAGGGATCTAACACAAATCACTTCCACTAAGCGAAAAGAGAAGAACTCTGGGGAAGTCGACCGGACACAAACACACAGAGCATTCACCGCTCCCGTGCGTACACGAACACCAGCATTAGGAGCACCCTCTGCTGTGAACTTCACCAGCACGCAGCAGTGAAGTCACCAGTCCCTAACTGGGGGATGCTGGACTGGGTTGCTGTTAGGACGGTCATGGAAGATTATCCGTTACTTATCGACTCCACTCTCCGAGCTAAAGTGCTCGATCTTCTGTCACCTATTGGGATCTAAACTAATTGAGGCTAACCGTTTCTCTTTCCCTAAAGATCTGCAAGTGGATCAGATAACCCTGATAAGTCTCCTCCAAGCCCTTAAACAAACAGGTAGCGGGGCAGCTGCCTAATCCTGAAATACTTCCCAGCTGCACCAGACAGACAGTAGGAACTCCAAGAGAGATAGAGATGTTATATGGAGGAGGAGAGGAGGGAATAAAAGATTGGGCAGGACCGTGCTGAGTCTTTCAATTTTGTTCTGCAAACATTATGAACAAGCGCTGTGTAACTGAACAAATAAAAATGCATCCGAGTGTTAAGTATGCATACCTTGACATTTAAAAAATGCCTGTTAGCCTGTTGTGACTACAAAATGTTAGCTACAGAATATATTTACAGATAATTTCTGATGTTTGTTCCTGGCAAGAGATATTAAGCCCAATTCTTCACTGAAGACATAAACCTGACCTAATTTACATCAGGTCAGTGGGAGTTTAAAACAGATATTACATGAGCAACTCCCAGGGACAGAAGCAGAAGCAGCCCATTGCTACAGAATCCAGCTACTGCAAAATACCAATTTTTGCAAACTGAGCACATTAGTATTTTTATTTTTTTTTTTAAACATAGATATGTCACAGACTAAGAAAGGTGTGAATTACTGAACCGATCCATTCTTTGAAACAGTGGGAAAAGATCACACCTGATGGGTATAAGCTGCTCCAATAAACATATAATTTTCTCTGTTATAGCAAGATCACAGTTCATTATGGTTTTCAAATAAAACTTTGTTTGCAAGATAGCTTTAAGTTTTCTAAATGCCAAGCTTCTTTATTTCAGAGAAAAACAGCCCTGTCTCTCAATTACCTTGTGAAAGTCTATTTTTTTTTAGTGGCAAAAAAAAATTTGTGCTGTCACACTTACTAAAAGGGCTTTTCTGCAGTACAGGCTTAAAACAGGTCAGGTTTCTTTGACAGCAAATTTTGATGTGCACACTTATTGCTGCTTTTAAAAAAAATTAAAAGGCCAATTCTGACCTTTTCTCTCCTGTTGATCCTCTGATGTGAAGAACTGAAAAAGAACCTCAATTTTGCACTGCACTAGTACAGGGACGGCCACCATATGACCCTTTGGTCCCACAGAGATCCCCAGCCAGTCTGTTGAGGCTGTGTTACACGACTGGCAACAAAGCCACTGCTGGTGCAGGGTGCTGGGCAACCCACAGCCCTGGCTATAAGAGACAGTGCACCATAAGCCACTTCCAGACCCAGCAGAGATCTGTGCTGAAGCCATGGGACCGTAGAAATCAAACGTCATTTACTGCATGTGAACTGCTCCTGGGATTCATCTAATTCTTGGCAATATGAAAGACATGGCAGAGTCTCAAAGCTTTGCCATCTGAAGATTTTTGCATGTGACCCATAGAAGCTGCTGCAAAACTGGATACAGCTGGGTGAGGGTGTCAGGCATAATGCTGCAAAGTCAACCATGATATGTAAAGGCAGGGAAGTTCAGTATGTTGATCCCTTCTTCTCAAGGGGATGGTAGGGATTATGTGCTTCATGTGAAATAGTCTAATTTTAAAAGATAAACTTATAGTTATGTTTGGAATATGGCATGCAAGACTTCCTTAATCAACGCCAGAAACAGTTCAAATCCTTTTGTGTTCAACTGTTGAAATGCATCACCAGCAGTATTTAAACATAGTTGCTTTCAGCACAGATCTGAAAGAAGGCAATTGTATTCCTGGCACAATTGCCCAAGCAAAAAGCAGCTTATGTAAAAAGGGGGCAAATTATTAATATTGAGCTATTTCCTAGCCTATCCAGAAGTTTGTGTCTCAGGAAGAAAGAAAGAAAAAAAATATCTATTTGCATCAATTTGAAAATGCAGTGCTGCATAGAAAGGCAATTTGTTGTACTTCATAGCATCACAGAATGGCTGAGGTTGGAAGGGACCTCTGGAGATCATCTAGTCCAACGCCACTGTGCAAGCAGGGTCACGTACAGCAGGTTGCTCAGGGCCATGTTTTGGTCAGGTTTTGAGTATCTCCAAGGATGGAGACTCCACAACCTCTCTGGGTAACCTGTGCCAGTGTTCAATCACCCTCACAGTGAATTATGTATTTTTAATGTTTAAATGGATTTTCTTGTATTTTATTTTGCACCCCTTGTATTTTATCCCTTCATTGGGCACCACGGAGATGAGACTGATTTCTTCTTCACTGCTTCACATCAGGTATTTATAGACACTGTTAATATAGTTCATGTCTTTTTACATGTTGGATATCAGCAATGAGCTCATCTCTGTTACTGACTGCTAATTTTAGCAAATGTTCACATCACCAAAATTATTATTGCTAGCAAGTTATTTCATGGCAGTGGCTACTAGAAACTGTGGCAGAAGAGTCACATTTTCTAGGTCAATTCTGGGGGGCGGGTTTTCCCCTTGAAGTTTTCAAGTCATATGCATTATTTTTTTCATTTTTAATGCCAAATGCATAAAAGGAAATAAATTATTAGTTGTTGACAGTGAAAGCCTAAAGTTTGCCTCTTACTGCAACATCCGTTCATCTCTTACATTTCATTGGCTTCAGAGACACTGAAAATGAGGGATTTCACAAATGTATTAATTATGAAATCTTACTCTATGAAAAAAATCTATTCAGCTAAAAATTCACTTTAAGGATAAATTAATCTTCTGCTAGGTGAAACCAATTAACTTTTACGATAGCAGAAAATCCACAAAAATGGTGGACTGTGAAGTGAAGACTTCAGTGGCTAAAGCAGTCTCCAAACCACCTCTTCTGGGGACTCCCAAGCTATGCAAGTGACCTGATCAGTTAAGCAGGTGTGATGAGGAAGATGCAGGAAAGGTTTCTGGGAGATATCCAAGAGTGAGTTTCCTGTCCATACTCAGGTGATCAAGAGAAATTTAGCCCTTTCCTCTAATGCAAATTTGCTTCATGGCACTGCAAGCAGCATGCAATTTTAATCTCCCTACACAGTCTCAGACAAAGCTTATCAACTGAATTTGGATTTAACAACACACTAGATCTCATCTTGGGAGAAGCAAGAATCTCAGTCTCATACAGAAATCATACTGACAGGTACTGACAACTTGCACTACTGTATATCTGCCCTACGGGTACAGTGTGTGTCTCTGGTGCATATGATGAAATTAAGAATCCCATTTTAAAGCCTTACGAAGCAGAATTTTGAAATAAAGGTGCAGTAAAAATAATGCGTTCCTGTCATCTCTAATCAGTGTAGGCTGCAGAGACTTAAATTATGAACAAATTAATTTTGTGTGTTTCACTACATTGGGTAAACATATGTAACTTACTAAACCAAAAATATGATTTTTACCACATTGCTTCATTGATAAGCTGCCAACTGTGCTCACTATTGCTAATTGTAGATACATCCACCCATGAAGAACAAAACTAGGGTAGCCAGCTTTCAGGGTAAGAGCTGCTTTCTCTTTTATCCTTAGTTAGAAACTAACAAAGAATCAAACCTGGCCTCAGAGGTAGAACTACAAACTTCTAATCAATGCTACTGAAAAAAGATATTAATGAAGATATTTCTGGAGCAGCTTTTGGGAAAAAATAAATTAAAAATCATATGGGCAACCACAGACATTAGAAGTAAGCAGCCAGTACCTGCAAAAACCAAAACGGTGCAACTGTTCAGAGACAAGAAACAGGAGCAGTTTCATCAGTAACATGAATGACACCTCAAGGTCACTTCAGAGTACTTAAATGCCAAACATCTTCGAAGTACTCCTACACACAACCAGAGCTTTGTGTGTATTTTAACCCTGCTTAGTTTCATAGCAGCCGAGATACTGAATACCAGAGCAGGTAAACAGGTATCTCCAGAAAAAGGGAGCATGGAGCCTGCTCCATTGGCACTAGATGCCATCTTGAAATATATTTTCCAGTCAGTCAAGCATTCCGTAAGCAAATTCACATCTAAAGTCTTTGGCAAGGCAGGAACATTGTACTCTCTTGCCCTGGGTAATCACACAGATTAAGTGAATTTGACAGCCATTTTGATACCTAGTAATATGCTTCAATGCACACTAACCATTTCGTTTTTAGAACTGAGCAAGGCCAGCACATATGTTTGAGAGTGGATATCTGCCTATGCTGGGCACTATTTCATGAAAGTCAGGTTTCTGTCACAGATCTAAGGCAAATATTACAATTTACAGGAAAGAAATGAGGACATCAATACATTGTGCGTTATTGGAGACATACAGCCTTTATAACACGGTGGCTTTCACTATGATCTCTGGGTTTTCTATGTCCTTTTTGCTTTGGACCATTCTCAGTTCCAGCTGGGCTGAGTTTGGTTTGTTTCCTTCTCCAGCTTGTGCTAAAAAGATGACATCACAACGTCATTAAAAAAAGCAGTATATAAAGAAACAAGTTATATTGTTCTGTTATCCCACTATTTTTTTCACCCTCCTCTCCTCCCCAATCTCCCTTGCTCCCCCCTGTTAAAGGCTTCCAAGGGGGAAGATCCAGGTCAGTGCTGTGATTTCCTATCCTACCCCTCTCTCCAGGAAGGAAACACAGTTCTGCTGTTATTTAGAAAGTGATGCAAACGTGCTCCGAGAACCCACAGATCCCATATGCATCTCCTTAGGAACTGAAAGACATGGGAACTCCAGTGGGAAAGAAGCCGAAACGAAATCACTCCTCATATGGCCAACACAGCAGACAGTTTATTATTAGTTGATAAACTCCTCTCAATAAATACTAAATACACACACTCAAAGGGAAAGTGAGTGAGCTACGCTTAAACCAGAAGCTCTCTTGCACGTCAAACCCAGTATTTCCTCAAGTTCCTCCAGCACTGCTGTGCAAAGCAATCAAGCCCAGTCAGCATGACTGCAGTCCCACTACAAGCTGAACAGTGACATCTTCAGTCGGGTGTTATCAAAAATAGGCTTGGAGGACACAGGAACAGGCACTGCCAAGACTACCAGGCTCTCATTCTGAAAATTCTCTGGCTGCTTCTGCACTGAGGACTGCCTTTTGTCAGGAAACCCAAAAAGCTCTTTGAATGTTTTTTTCTGATGCAAATCCAGACAGAACAAGGTAACAAGGTTTGAATTAATTACCTTTTGCACTCTTAATGGTCCTTTGCAGAACATGTTGCATGGCTGACACAGTCTTTTCACATGCCACCTGCATTAACATAATATATTCAGATTTCAGTAACATTTCAGCGACCTAGTTTGATATTATTATTTCAAAACCACTGCTATTAAGAGGCAAACGTGACTGACAAGACACAAACAGGGTGACAACTATGTCAAATAGAGTTTGGGAAAAAAACCCAGAATCTCTTAATTCTCCCAAAACAGGTATTATAAACCATAAACACATATCAAGGACTCTATTTGCTTAAGGGAAAAAAAAAAAAACACAAAACAAACCCCAAATAGATCTGATAAATGATTTTCAGTGTTTATTATGAAGTTAGGGTAAATAAAAAAAATTGCAAACATGCATGCAGTCTCTCTCTCTCTTGAGAAAAGAGCACCTTATTTTGGCAAAATCACAAAATCTGAGTAACTGAAATGTGACCATCTAAATTTGTACAAGCTAAAACATTCTGGATAAATGGAAATTATGCTTTTTTTCCTCTGAGGTGAGGAAAATAAACCAAAGCAGAAGAGAGAGTTTTTAAATAATGTCATAAAATGAAAATAATTAGAGAAAAAAAAAAGAAACATGGTCTAAACTTGCAGAGAGATGAGTAATTTCTCCCATACCTTCAAATTGTTTGGATGCTTATGTGTCCATGCCAAAAGCATAGCAGCAAACAAGTCTCCTGTTCCAACAAAGACAGCATCCACTTTAGGAGACTCCACTCGAATTCTTTGTGTCATCTTGGTACCATCTGCTTTAGCTACAACACAGACAGACGGTTAAGTAACAAACAAAGCAATTAATACAATTGCATTTACTATAATTTAAAAAGGATCACCAGATTTGAATTCCTTTGCTGTTTGGAACATAAAGATGCTAAGGAGTATTGTAAATGTTGTACCAGCTCTTTTAAAAGGTGCAGCCTTTCAAAACTTTGCCAAGTTGGGACAGCATTTACAACATACACTGCAGATACTTCCCTTAAGAGGGAGCACTTTCACGAAGGATTGAGCACCACCTATTTTCACTGAGACAGCAGCAGCAGCTTGCTCAGGAAATTGCCTACATATGGAGGCTGCAGAGTCTTAGATGGGGCATCCCAAACCATAATCTGGAGTAGCTCTGGGTTGCGTGGAGGCACAAGAGCAGCTGGAGACATCAGCAGAGAATATCTGATCCATGTGCCATATCATAGCCACCATTGCAATGACCAGACTTATTCCAGACCTGGCCTGTACCAAGCGATAAGACTCGCTGACTCTTAGTGGAATCTCTTTTAAGACTGTTTTCATCTCTCAGTAGTCCAGAATGTTGTGCCCACATTTAGATGCCTTAAATGAACAACGAAACGAGATCATGTACTACCCCACATAAATGTGCCTTTCTAAGGTAAAAGCATCTTGCAACAGTCCAAACACACAGTCAATCTTGGTGACTGTATAGAAGAGGATATAAAGAAACAGCAGATGGATATATTAAAGCCTATCAGGGGAAGAACAATGTTCTAACAGGACAGTGTAACTTTGCAAGAAGTATTCAAAACACTCAAAATTCCTGATTTATACCATTACTACTTGTCAGGACCACTACTAGGTGCTTTAACAGCCCTGATCCACCTCATTGAGGACATCCTTCACCCTGGCACCTCCTGCCCACTTGCCTAGCAGCAGCACAGAAGCTCAGGCCTGAGCACAAGCATCTTTGCCTGAACTATGTTGCAGGTGTACCTGTGTGCAGCCCTGCTGTCCTGACTTACTGATTGGATTTTCCAGATCTGGAATCTTGGACCTGGCTTGTCAAACCCTCCTGTGATGACCACTGGACTGTCAATGGGACCTGTCTGCCATCCTCACCCCTGTTCTGCTCACCTTATTCAGATACTCTGGTTGTGTTGGTGAGGGCATTGCTCTCTGCCTGTGCTATGATCACACACAGCTACCAGCTTGTCTTCCTTCATGGAGCAGCCCCATTCTTACTGCTCTCTAGCATTACTGTAGAAGAAGTTCACTTAGAGTCTAAGCTCCTTTCATGCACTACAGCTGGGCCTGATGAAACCATTTCTTAAAAAAAAAGTAACTGAAAGCACAGATCAGTTTAAAAGAAAGCAGAGTTTAATAAAAGAGTTCATTACTTACTTTTTCTGTGGCTTCCCAGAGCAATTAGGTAGTCATTTCCTAGAGGTGCCTGTAGATCCGAGCTTGTGATCACCACAGTCTCTGGTCCCATGGCATGGAGCATATCCATTACCTTTTCATGTGCAAAAAGGCAGGAATCAGTGACTGCAATGTGTGTTGATTAAACCTTACATCATTCATAGCACCTAATTTTGGCATCTTTTGTAAAGAGAAAAATGATTTTCTACTCAAATAATTCACTTCAATTAGGGGAACTAATCTGAAATAGGGGAATAAAAATATCCATATTTAGGTGTACACGATTATTAAAATATACAAGCATCCCTGTACTGTCTTTGGATGCTCCTCTGAAAAGAGTATTAGAATCTTTGTCTGCATCATGTTTCCAGAACATATTGTCAAAAGAATAAGAAAACAAGTATACAGACATGTGCACCCGAGCTAGTGTCTTGAAACACTCGATAGAAAGCCAGTAACTCCACATTATGAAGTCATATTTAACTACTAGTTAGCAAAAATGAAGCGTTAAAAGAGCTACATCAGAGGCACAAGTGTGTCTGTCTCAATCTTCTCATTCTGTTTCAAACCTCAAATTAGACCTCTAAATTATGTACCTTTGCAGGTCTGTTTCCACCCTGTGTGTTCCTTACAAACTCATTAATACTCTGCTTCATTACAATTAATTGCTACAGAAGTGATTTTGATTTTACAGAAGAAAGGAGGACTTCAATAATGAGTTTAGCATATAACACATAAAAAATATTAATTCTCCCAGAAGAGTTTAACCGAAAATCCTCTCAGGCTAGCTATGACTCATGAGCAGCTGAATGATAAGGATTTATTTCTGCCATTTTTAAATTCTCTATTGCTTTTCTTTCTTGCCTAAGCTTCCGAGTTTCTTCAACTGTCAGACCACCTTGCACAGACATTGGTTGGGTTTTAAAGAAGCAGAAAATCCACCAGCATATGCTGGCATAATCAAACTGTGAAATAACATTAAAAACAATTTCATTTATCAGTCACAATTCACCAAGAACCTAATCACCAGTATTTCCAGTTGTAGGACTTAACCCCTTGTACACTAATATTACATCATATTTATTTGTTTGTTAAAAGACTGTACTATTGTCACTACTCTTGCTAAAGAAATGAAAGCATGTCACCATGGAAATCAATGACAGAAATCCTACCACCTCCAAAGGGGACAAATTTCAGTATGGATTATTACTCAGAGGGATAGAACTTTATATGACATGCAGCTGAGGAGACTGACAGATTAACATCCTGCAAGCAACTATTTAAAAAATGTTTCCATTCCTAAGTATAATTCTATCTCTTTAAAAGAGAATTTTTTTTAAAGCCCGTCACAAATAAGAGCTATCACATGAATCAGACTGTCAGAAAACTAACTTGTAAAATTGTTTCAGCACATGCAACCTGTGTTTCCAGCTGAAATATGCAAACCTAAAACTAATGGTTGCTCAGCTAACAGTGTTGTTCTCAAGACTGTGGTTGCACTGCCAAGGATGAGAACAGAAGAATTGAGTTATAGTTAGCAGCTAATGGCATGAAGCACAATTCATCACCCTTGCCTAACACAGTAGGGTAATGTAAAACTTAGGATGGGGAGCAAATTTAAAAGAGCTGTAATATTTGGAACTGCTTCCTGACATATTTCATTACATTGGTGGAAGGAAAAAAAACAACGAAACAAACATTTGCACTGACAGACCCCAGCCACTCTCCAGGGTGCCACCGCAGCTGCTGTTTGTTTAAAGATTTTGTGTTTCTTTGAAGTTCAAAACCAAACTGGAAGAAACTACATCAGTCCGTTATGAAAGCACTTGACCAGGCAACAAAACAAAGAGCTCAGCCCTTCTCAAAACAACAATAAAACCATATTCCTATTTTGTCCTTCATCACCAAGCTCTGCAGTTTTTCATTTTCTTCAGTTCGTGTGAAAGGGTAAATAAATCCTTACACCTCAATGCAGCATATTTTTGCTCCATCTATCATCCCTGTATGGTGATGACAGCTGCCAGCAGTGCTGTGGATTCCTGTCTTTCAGTAGGAAGCACCTGAAGGCCATCACCCCCAGTCTGCTTTCTCATCTATGCATATATCCTGTTGCAACCCAGGTCTCCTCCTCTTTGAGTCAATTTAAGGAAGAGAAACAGGGCACCAGCAAACACTGTCAAGAAGAGATTCAGAGCATTCAGTCCCTTCTTGTAAGAGTTTTCTCAGAAGCTCTCCTACTTGCAAACAGCCTGTGTGAGCGGATGAGAAACGGTTGTCCCAGCACTCAGCGTTGCTGTTGCAGGACCCAGAGGTGGACAGCAGAGGGAGCCACGCATGCGGGTTTCTAATGCCCAGGGTCACCCGGGGATTTCCACCCCAAGCAACGCATCTCCACAGCGCGGGCAGCGTGCGGTGGTCACTCGCCCCACGGGTGCTGCTCCCACCCCTTCTCACACTGCTGGAACGCAAGCTCACAGAGCTCTGCTCATTACCACTGTAATAATGCCTTCATCTCTAGTTCTTTCAGGAAGTTTCTTCAGAAGCCTTGCGCGAGAGCAGAAAGTGTTTTGTGCCCAGAGGGCACAAGCTTTAATGATAAATGGAAAGATAGGATAGAGGCCAAAGTGACTTCAAAGCTGAAGATAAATAAATGGCGAAGTGCAGGATTGCAGGCAGGATCACATCCTACCTTACGCATCCCACCTCTTGCCTACTTACCTCTAAAGCTTCTTTTTCTGTGTGAATCTTCCTGCCCGTGAGTAACCTGAGAATGAAACAGAAATCTTAAAAGAGCGTAATTTCTCCAGGCAATGACTGCTTTATTTATTCTTTGAAAGGAAGAAAGTTTGGACTGGCCTAAGTGGTTCATAGCTACGTGGTCTGCTGTACCAGACCACTGTCTTCAGAAGTTATTTGCACACATACCCAGTACTTCTGAAGCGGACTCACGTCAGTCCTAACCTGCCTCCTGTAGAGATCCCTGTCTCATAACATTCCCTCACAAATGTCTCCTCTCCACCTCCCATGTAGCTGCTCCCTCTGCTTCAGGGGACAGCCTGTGATGTATCACAGCAGATAATCTCCTGATGGAAGAGTCCCAGCTATGTAGACAGGACAGGCAGGAGGCAAATAAAAGAATGGGTATCAGTCTACTCTGCTTTAACCCCTAACTTTATTTGGCTGCAAAAGGAAGTAAGTACTTACTCAGCTTCAAACTGGTTGGGAGTAATTATATCCGCAACAGGTACAACTTTGTCCCTGTAGACTGGGAGGAGATCCTTGGGCACATACTGCAGGAAAAGAAACAGTATCAGATGTTGTCAGCAGACAGGCCCTAAACTGGCAGCATTAAAATGAAGTAGTGCCTAGATGAAGAACTTTGGGTTCCCTCGCTAAGGGTTCTCTTTGGGTTCTCTTGCCAAGGTGACACAACAGCATGAGGAAATATAGTGTCTCAACACAGGGAACTCTTTCTCATGTTTTTACTTCTAAATAAAACTATTTTGTTGTTGTACCAACTGTACAGCACTGAGTGTCCACATTCACTGACTGTGTTGTACTGTGGGGCTTATGAACAGGTAACATCCATGCGATGCTTTATTTGCCTCCTTCTGTCACTGCAGTATTTCTAGTGTGCGCTGTACATCAATACGTGTGAACGGGAATCAGATTTGTAATTTGTTCAGTACAACTTAATCTATAAAGCAGTTCCAATAAGACATAAAGAATACTTTGCTCATGTTGCACTCGAGCCTAGCAAACCCCTAGCATATTTCACTGCCTGAAGAATCAGCTCTTCAAGTAACGAGGGCCAATGCTCCCCTTTCTGCCTGTCTGTTCCATCTCTATCCCATCTTCATGAGCTAAATAAGGCCCGTGAGTAAAGGAAGATTGGTTATCTAAGCAGGTGACATACATTTAGATGTAACAGGAGCTACCAGCCTGTATGCTCTTCAGACTCAAAGCTGAAAAGCATCAGTTGTTTTGGTAACACTGGAGCTTAGCTAGGAGTTCAGGTTAGATGAGCTTGGTTATGAGTTCAGGGGCCATAGAATTATAGAATGGTTGGAGTTGGAAGAGACCTTAAAGGTAAACGAGTTCCAACCCGCATCATGGGCAGGGATACCTCCCACTAGATCAGGTTGCTTAAAGCCCCCTCAAGCCTGGTCTTCATGGTCGCCTCACCTCACCTTCCTGAGTTGCTCTGCAACTCATTGTAACAAAACTTTTATTAAAAAGTTCATCATTTACTAGTAACTGGTATTCTCTGACAGAATCCATTTGCTAAATCAGGATTAATACCCACTTTTGTCCATGTTTTATTTTCTCTGTTAAGTCTCATAAACTCTAGAGGGCAAGGTGCATGTGTACTACGTGTGCCCATGTGTTACTATCTCACATTCTGATTTTATTGGGAAGAGGTACAATTCTGCCATACTGTTAACCACCATATGCTACCAGAACACCCATCATACTAGTACTGAGCTCGCTTGTACAGCCATGGTGAAGTGATGATGTTCCAGGGCCTCTGCCTTTAGACAGAAATGCAAAACTAGGTCATGTCTAAACCAAGGCATTTTAACTAATGATTTTATTACTTTTTATGGCAGTAATAAGTTGGTGAGTTGCATGTTAAATATCCTCCTCCTCTTTCATTTAAATTATTTTCCACCCAAAAGACATAGGTAGGCCCATGGTTATGACTTCTCCCACTTTGCAAGGTGACTCTACAGCAGCTAGATCACTGCCTTGTTAGAAAAAGCCAAGAACAAGAAGTATTGCAACGAACATAAAATGAAAGAACACAATGGCAAATTTATTACTAAGTGCTATTTCATGTGATGTTTTATGAGGAGGTAAACTGTAAAAAGGTATAAGGACAAAGAGGAATTCATAGTGCATAACTAGTTAAGGGGGAAGAAAACATGAAATATCATTATTGTTGATGCTTTCCCACATTGCATTGTTACTGAAATTATTTGCTAGCTTGGATCAAAACCAAATGTTTCTTTGTCAATGTGCAAAAGTCTGGTATTGGCACTCAGAACCTTTCTGTCACTGATCACAGCCCGATGCCTAACAGCTGTTGGATCTCACATGAGATAAGTCATCTTCATTTAGGTTCAAGCGCTATGTCAATTCACACCGCCACTGACAAAGCCAGCCAGGCTACCAGCCAACACAAAGTTCTTGACAGAAGATGAGGGAATTCCAGTGAGACAAAGAGGAGGAGCAGGGGGATATTTTTTTTGCAGACAGGGTCTGTATTCCACTTGTTCTCTCAGCAGAGAGTTATAATCCCAGGGCCATGCGGCCGTAATTCTTTCCAGATACTAAGCTCCTTCAAATGCAGGAAATTAAAGTACAAACTTACTTGATGCTGGGATCCAAAGCCACACTTAAGTAGCTTAGCTTTGGTATTTAAAAATCAATAAATTTTTATACCTCTTTACATAGCAAATGTTCACTATACAGAGAATCCAAACAGGTAAGTACTAACCATAGAGCCTTCTCCATTCCATTTGTCACCCATCACTGGATCGCATACTGTAACAGAATAAATCTAGCTTTAGAAATGGGGTACAGTTATAGAGACCCTGGTGGGAGGAAAAAGTTTCAGGTAACAGTAGCAGCTAAGTAACAGCTCTGAGCACCTGATAGCTTATATACTCCCTCAGCTCTTACAGAACAAACTAAAATTTTTAACTGATGCCTCCAATGCTGAAAGAATAGGCTGTATGTCTTAAACAACTGTTAAAGGGTTGAAGTCACCCTATTACTCTGCAACAGTAGAATGCTGGGGAAGAAATGTGGAAGAACCTAATAGCTGTGAAGAAAATCCTATTTTTACTTTAGAGTAAAAAGATAGGTGCCAAATATACACACCAAAATGCTGTGTATACACATAAAAAAAAATATGGGTGTTGTAATGAAACAAGAAAAAAAATCCCATGCCAAAGTAAATAAAACCATATTTGGTGTAATAATATTAACACACATTTTGCCCAGATTCTGAATCATAAGTGGCATTAACAACATACTCCAAATGCCCTCAGTTTCAAAGTAGCCTTATACTTCAAAAAGGAACATTGTTCATTGTATGAAAAGAGCTTGTAGCAAGATGAAAAAAGAAATTCAAATCCAGAGGTATCAAATTAATGTACAACCAGTATTTAAGGAAGTTTATCTGAGTAAAAAGAGGGTAATTTGTTTTAAATTTTAAAAATATTTTCTTTACATTATAATATACTTATTAAATAGAAAGGACCTTGGAAGCTTAGCTGTGTTCTCACCATATGACCACTTCCTTCCTGTTCTATACAGATAAATATTTATTTCTGCTCATACTCCAACAGAGTTTTCAGCTTTCACTGGCTGGTATAAGGCTCTGGAGAACCTGACAATCCAACTGTGTTAATAAAGGCTAAAAAGCACAAAACCTGAGCTCATGAAGATATATTTGCTACATTTTTCTAAATAAGAAATGTGCTTTGTTAAGTCAGATATCACACTCCACAGTATTACACATTGCAAATCCTGCAAACCATTCTAGATGTTTTCTGACCACAGTTTACTAAACCTGAAGATGCCAGGTTCAAACCATTATTCACAGCTTTTTATCCCACTAAATTCCCACCGACTTTGCCTTGTCACTCTCAACATTTTGCTCAGTTGAGAACTACGCTGATTACGTTCTAAAGTCCTGAAACGCTCAGAAAGTCATGAAGGAAAAGAGGAAAGTCTTTTCTTACAGGTTTAAGCCTGACATGATATGTTAACAAGAGCAGTTGCTAGAGTCCATTGCTCTTTGAGTGCTCCTAGGTAATCTTTGCAGAGGACATCTTATAAAGCACAGTAAGATGCTTTTTCTGGGAGGTAACACAGAATCACAGCAGGGCAACACAGGAGAGTCTATCTTGCTTTTGACTGACTTGGAAATCAAGGAGTGGCTTCAGCTACCAGCACTTACAGCCTATGCCTCTGAACTACGAACAGCAGGAGCCAGCTGGAATCTTACAAGCCCTTCTTTGATACAGGCCATCAGACCTCAAGGCGTGTTCTCCTTTGGACAGCATAATGCAAGGAAGGCATAACATCAGAGAGACAAAAAAGCAACTCCCTCAACACTTATGCAATGCTGAAATGAACCTTCACTAGAGCCTCAGGTAGGCCCAGCCTGACCACAGCACAAGAAGGGTGTGAAATGCTGGGTAACATCATAACAGCATTTTCATCCTAAAACATGAAAATGATGGGCATATACAATTATAAGGATAAGGCAGAAAGGACTAATATACATCCTTACCATATACTAGGTTAGAATTCTGTTGCTTCAGCTCCTGGACAATATCCACCACCATTGCAAGAAACGATGTGTCCCTTGTATACCCTTCAGGAAAAAAGATACTTTTGAAGTCTGTTTTCATGAACACTTTTATTTGTTTTTTAATTTTGGATAGGAATAGCACATACTTCTCATTCTTTGGGACTATGCATTTTTAGAACAAAGGCGTTTTAGTATTTAATTCATGAATAATAGGTGGAAGACAAATACAAACAGTGCTTGCACAACTACAAATATAATGAAAAATCCATTTACTAAGTAGGTTATACATGAAAGCTTCATACAACTTCAAAATGCTTGAATAAATATACAAAAAGGTCAGGTTGAATGGAAAAAACATTCATTTTCTTCAAAACAGCAGTCCAAATCAGTACTGTTTATCATGTAGTAAGTAAGAAATATTTTAAATTCCATATACTTTTCTCATACTCTGGTTTGAAGTAGGCTTTTTATAATCATTAATCTTGATGCCGATACAGTCCAGCACATCAATGCAATGGAGAATTAATCTTGAATATTTTAGAGCAATGGTCAATATAACAATAGAATTCCTGTTTTTAGGCTTAGCATTGAAGTAAGCTGGAAATAAGTTATAAGGCCTATATCTGAATGGCCCAGTCACAACGCTAGCACCACAATATTCTTATTTAATCATTAATTTCTTTATTGTACAGATACTTATCTATATATTTATGTTTTAACTTTATTTACAATATTTATTAATTAATAATTTGATTTTCATTTATTTTATTTCATTTAATAGCACTATTTATAGCAAGGTAGCTTCTTCAAACCTTCAGCTTAGAAACGTCCACTCTATTAAAATATTTAAAAATACATTTTGGAGATTTTTATTTTTTTTGGTTTTACCCAAAAAGTAGATCAATTATTAGATATTGCAGATAAATGGAAAAGGCTTCCAAGATTTTTGGCTAAAATGTTTTGTCTTATGCTTATGAAATGCAGATAATCAGTCAAAAAAGCAAAGCAAAGATTTTTGTCTAAAAAGATCTGTGGTGGTGGACTGGCTGAAAAACAGAGTATAAGTAACATTGACAGAGATGTCCTACAAAAGGTAAGATATAAACTCCAGTGTAATTTGAGTATTTTACTGTAAATGAAACAAATATATGAAGATCTACAAGTAACTGTCATAAGTGTTAATGAAGTGTTATTTTGTATAATCAGCCTAAAGATAATAATTTCTATCTCAGCTGTGTTATCTACAGTCATCAGACATACAATTACAGTCAAATCCCATCTGCTGAGAAATTAATTTGTTTTCAGCGTTTGAATAATCATACCCAGGTTATTGGAGGTACAAAGTACAGTTGTGCACTAAAGTGAATGGCTGTTCCCGTTCAAGGAGAAATATCTGTCCTGAGAACAATTGAATTTGAAGTTCAGCTACAGCACAACTGAACACTACAACACAGTGTTACTTGATCTTCATAAATTAGTGCCATTTCTGCCCATGCCTTCTTTTTATTCATACTGAAAACAGTTACGCTGAATGGCATTTTGAAACAAACATGAACACTACACTGACACATCTACCCACAAATTGTATTCTAAAAGGCATGTTAATAAATATTCCTTTTATTTCCTCCAAAAAGTCTTTTTGCTGAAGTTTTCAACTTTTTCTGCTACCATTTTTAATCTTTTACATTCATTTTGCCAGTACAAGACAGTGATAGGAAAGGAGCTGGAGTCTCTTCCAAGAGTTGAAAGTAAAATTAAAAAAAGGAACATTTCAGCTAAAAGAATACTCAAACATTATTTACAAATTGTGTATATGAGCATCTCCTGAAAAGCCCTGTAATATAGTGTGCTTTTCCTGGAAATGTCCTCTGTGTGAGCTCTTTCAAGGAAAGAAAGAGTATTTGTTTATTTCTCAATCACAAAGAACCCATTTATGCTCAAATTAATTTCTTAACGTTAGTTCAATCTATTTTCTAATTAGTCTCCTTTACTTTGGAGATATTTCCTGAAAAAGAACTGACAATAACTCTTCAGACATGCCACACCCTTCAAGCCAGAATGACTGCTTTGGAGTTATAATCCATATGCTTAAAGTCTCCTTGTGTATAAAGCAGTTTCCTAGATGTGAAAGCCATGAAATCAATCAAATCTGGACATATATTTCTGTTTATATTTAAAAATTACTTATTCACTGCTATAAAAAATTGATACTGTAATCTAAACCGGATGTATAGTTCTTACCACGATGAAATCCAATCACTAATCTACATTTGGGATGCAGAAGTGGACGAGAGGCTGTTTTTAATAAAAACTGCACATAGAATCTCTTCTTTCTATAAAGCATTCTACAAGAAGTTCTCTTTGCCTATATTTATAAACACTTTGAGCCTAGTGGCAAGCAAAGGAAACACTGCAGTGATTATGTCCTGCAGAACTGCATGCACTCAGAGGACCTATGTAGTAACAAGACCAAAAAAAAATAATCAAGAGATATGATAGAGTCAAAACCAAAATCCAACCCTGCTTATGCTTTGTTCTGTATCCAAAACATTATCCCTTAAAGTAGGAAAAAAACCCAAGGACAGACAACTGTGTATAAAGTCATGCTACACTACTGCGTAGTGCTAATACTGCAAATTTAGGAGAAAGGGTTAAACTCTCATGTCATCAGAGTAAATTTAAAAATAATACTCTGCCTTATGATTTTTATTCAATAAAGTTACTCCCAAAACATTAATTAAGCCTATACATGACAAACCTGTACAGTCTATAAGCTATACAAGGGGATCAAATTTACCCACCCAACCACAGCCTTCAGGCTGGAGAACACTTGCTGTTTCAAACTAAATAGTGTGGGCAGCTAAGACCCTAACATAACAGATGAAACTGCAGGAGGAATCAGAGGATTGGAGATTTGGAACAAGAAGGAATATGGTTTATATTTCTTTACTTTTGTTTACATCTCATGGAAACTCCAAGGAACAAGCTCCTCTTACCTGTGAGCACATAATCATACCGGTTGACCATGTTCAGCTTAAGTCCTTCATATAGTTCGTGAAGTTCATCTGAATTTAAAACCTGACCCTTCCAGTAGGCATAACCTGCAAAGTAAATACCAGATAATTTTTCATGAGCTACATTTTCTATTTAGGATCACAAAGATTTTAAACTTGGAGGGACCTCATCAGGTATCAACACCAGAAAGGATTTCCACCTCCTCTTCTGTAAAACACAAATGAAAGCTGCTGTCAGCAGAACAGTTAATGTGTTCAACAACTTCTTAGCAGCTCAGTTTCCCAAAGGAACTGCAGTGCCTACACTGGAGTTTGAGACAGTCCATTTATCAGCAAATCGAGCAGAGCACACACAAGCTCCTGCAAGTTTTCCCATGGAGCCATACAACTATCCTTTTCCTGTGTGGAGGGGAACAAACACATGTTTTAGACTCCACTGGAGGAGGGTGTCAGTATAATTTGGTATTTTATATTATTTAAAAAGAAAATAGATAAGAAAACGAATGACATCTAAATGACAAGCTTAAACAGGCTTATGGATCTGTCTGGACATATGTATGCAGCACTGCTGCACCCATCAGATATGGGACCTGCACAAATAGAGTGACCATAGCAGAACATTTTCATGGCTGTTCTTTAAACATACAATGTCATCTGACAGATTTTCTTCCAAAAATACCTGAGGATCCTGGAGGAAGCAAATGAATATCAGAAAGACACTATAAACAGACAAATAATACCCATACACTCTTAGCCTTGAATGACCTCTAAAAATCACAAGCCAATATTCTTGGCTGAGAAGCGGATGGAAGGTGAAGTTACTTGGGAGAAACTGAACTGATTTCAGCAAACCATGGACCAAGCTCTATGGCAGTCAATTTCAAGGAAAAAGAGAAAAACCTTCATTGACAGACCCCAAACATTTGCTGAATGGTGCACTTTGCACCTGGTCATCAAAACCTGCCTCTCTACATGGCAGCCATCACTGCCTTTATCTAAGAATGGGTCTTCCTCCAGGATACCAGATGAAGCAGCCACAGTTTAACTCTTCCAACATCCATAAATTCAGAGTTCATTAAAAAGCTTGTTATTAACTCAATTTAGGAAAAGTGAAACGTTAAATGAAGTATCTTCTTCCACATCACCCCCATGTGAAGACAATGGTATTCTATTTGTTTAAACTTGTCAGAGTTAGAGTATTGTGTGATAAAAACTGTTGGCTTTGATTATCACTCTAAACTGTGTTATTAGAGTAACTGCCAAAAGGTGCCTAGAGCCTAGGATAAGCACATTTTTCAGTTTTCCTTCTTATGAATGCAAATACACCCACAGTAGGGTGAGCAGATGGATCATTTTGTTCTCCTCAGCTCACGAAGGCCTAGGCTCCAAAACACGACTCGCTGCCAGCTGGCTGTGGAACTGACTCATATCAGCCACTACAATTTTCTCCCTAGCAAATGCTTTTAAAAAAAAAAATCTCTGTGAAGAAAACGGACAAAGTGAAGGATTCATGAACGTTAGGCTGTAGTTCAGCTCTAACATTCAGAACACAGTGATGTTCAAAGCAGCAATGCCTAACAGCTAGGTACACGTCCTACGTGTAGCCCCAAGTATATGAGAAAGCCTGGACTCCAACCAAATAAAGTATTCAACTTACTTAACACATGCAGATGTTTGTTCTGTCACATTTGCAGCTTTAAAGAGAAATAATCTGTCCTCTCCTTTCCCAAATGTCTACTTCTATTAGCACTGCAAAGCCAGTCCATAAAGGGACACAACAGAGTCCTTTCTATTTCATTGTGCCATCAATGAAACTGGTGCAGTTTTCACCCAGGATCAAGGTCAGCTGGCAAAAGAGCAGTCATTCATCTTACACACAACCATAAAAATAACTATGACCGATTACCCAGACAATCTAGGTACTCTTGGGAGTCATTTCTACAGAGGAATCCTGCACATTCACTATTTAACTGAAAGCTCACCTTCCTATGTCAAGCTGTGTTAAACTGCCAGTGCATAGGGTCCATGTCACACTGATCCTCTGCTGAGGGAGGGAAATTAATGCAGAAACAAAGTGTTAGGTAGCAGCCCAGCTTAGCTCAGAAATTGGTAAATTACCCATGTCAGGCAGGGACCGTATCTGAACTCCGAAGCAATGACTTCCAAGGGCATATAGAGGACTCTATACCACCTGGTAACACATGTAATACAGTCTAAATGCTAATCACACAAGAAAAAAAAAAAAAAAAAAAAGCCCTAGAGAAGCTCTCAGGGAAGCCCCAGCTATTCAGACTGAAGGAAAAGGTCAATGCCTTCACTAGATCTGCAGAGAACTGTGACTTCACTAGGAGCCGAGTTGTGGTTGAGTAAGAAGAAACAAAATCAAAACTGGCAGCAAGATGGAAACGACCCTAAGCCCTTTTCCCAGGGTAACTTTATGTACTCTGATGAACAACAGGCAAATCCCACAACGCTGCATTTATCCTACTCTCCTGGTGCCATATACAACCAAAAAGCAGTTTCTGTAAAGTGACAGAATAAAAAGCCAGTTACTTATATTCAAAAAGGGTTTCACTAACTGGACGATGGGTACCTTGGGATGCCAGGAAGAGGGAGGAGGACTGTCTTGAAAGAGGAAAGGCAAAAAAATCAAGACAGATACTGTGTGATCAGAAAAACACTGCATAGCCTTGAACACAAAGCTAGTCAGCAGAGAATGCCAACTGCAAGCTTAAACGTGTGAGGTTCAACTGGCTTTAGGGGTAAGCGCGAGTGGTTGCAGTGAAGGATGATAAGGAGGAATCGCTGCCTTCCTTGGCTAGACCTAAGAACTCAGTTGCCAACGTGCACCTTTGATGGCCCGGAGCTGCCTTGCAAGACCTGACCATTTGAAAGTCAGCTTCCTAGAAACATTACCCCTATGTCTACACCACTAAATATGAATATCTGAAAAACAGCAAGAGGAAATTTAAAATCTTCTGCTTCACTGACCGCTTAGTGTAACTCCTACTCTACAGCAGTTATTTCCACTGTGGCATCCAACAATACCAAAGTTGAAAATCTCGTAGTACCTGGCTATTTGCACACGTTACACAAAAACCACAGCCAAGAAAACTAAAGAATGAGTTTCAAGTTTGTACTTGGCAAAACAACAGCATCTCATTTGGAGACTACAGAGCTTCTTAGACATCACAGTTGGATCAAATTATTACTCTTTTATCTTTGATATTAAGGTGAGATTTTGGCTTGTATTTTCTACAGAGGAAAAAAGCTGAGTTGTCTTTGTTTTGGTTACAAAACCCCCAAATAATTCCCCTCAGTGCTGGACTGGAAGAGCAAAGACAGCAAATCATGATACATAGCTCTCCAAACTGCACTTGTCTCAGACTGGCTGCATTAGTCTCCCAGATTAGTAATAATTTTAAATACATAGAAGAAGATAAATATTTAAACCTTTTATACCCCTTCTGTTTATCTGTGTTACAGTCTTTAATTGCAATTAAGTGGTATATCTTTGCTTTTAAGCAGATAAGGGAATGCAAAGCAGGTGCAATATGATGCCTCTTGGCACTTATGCTTCTAAAACGACAAACACATTCATTAGCCTCCAAGGAAATATCTTCATTAATCTGTATGAAAAAGAAAAAAAACACCAAAAAAACCCACCACAATCAAGAGAGGCAGCTAATACTGTACCCAAGGTGAATTTACATACTTTTCTTTCTTGTCTTCCTCCACTGGCATTGCTTTTCCTCCTTTGGAATGTATTTATAAGCCTCTTAGTTATGTTCATAAACAAGGAAAAAAAAACAATAAAAATCCCAAGCATACTAGAAAGAAAAAAACCAAAGCAAAACCCAAAACAAAAAAAACAAACTCCCATTTAAGTATAGCAAAGCATCTAAGATTTCTTTGTTTTTTCAAGCCAGAACATTCTGTTCTGATGTTTGAGTTCCTCCTGTGGTGTTCCCTATTACAAGTGGCTTCAGTAACCAAGTATTTTACATGGGAAAAAAGGAAGAACTGTTTAAGCCACATGACAGGCAGGTGATCTGGTCATCCCAGCTCTGCCACAAAATTGACATGCAAACTCTGGCAGACAACCTGGCCTAAACATATGACTTAAATCTTCAGCTACCAGAAGGCCTTCAACAAAACCAGAAATACAGTACCAAATTCTCCATCAGATTTTTTACCAGTGGTCAGTGTGGGAATAAAATACTACCAGCATTAGGCACGAGCTGAGATCTTTTCTTTTTGTCCCACACTGCACAGGTGTGAGTGACCCAACCGAACCACCCACTCTACACCCAGTAAGCAGAAGTCCAAAAGTGATTTGCTTAATAATAAAAAGAAAAGGAACAGAAAAAGAACAGGCTATATGTTTCGGAGCATTTCAGAGGTAGGGTTTGGATGGCAAAGGAAGTACATTATATGCTTACTATTTACCTGTCAATTAAAAACAAAAATGGAAATCGCTGAGGAATTAAAAATGCACCCCCCAAAAAAATATCAATGATACCTTAAAAAGAATTTGTTTTTTTTTTTTTTAATCACACTATGAGATGCTTCTGCAAACAATACAGTAAAATAGAATAAAAAGCACAGAATCTTTGTAGGTTGCATGACAGCTTCTTTTATTTGTACATGAAGCATGATGCCATTCAAGGGTGAGTCACTCTAATTATAAAAGTTCCTCACGAAGCAACATGACAAACTGTTCTCCCGGAGGGACTGATTTAAAGCACATTTTCCAAATTTCAGGATTATCAGAGATTAAAGAAGGCTGAATTTTCTGAGCAGGAGTCAGCAGAAAGAAGCCCATGGTTATCTTACTAATTTTAAAAATGGAGGGAGGGGGGGAAGGGGAAGCAATAATGACTCACCAAAGAAAGCCTGTTAGTTATAAATTCTCTCTGCATTTTACCTTTTGCTGACAAGACCAGGTTTAAAGTCAAGAACGAGGAAAGAAAGTAAGCCATGTCTGAAACTTCACACACTTTGCTACTTGTGCCCCCTCTGGTGTATCCTGTTCCTTTAGAAACTAGAGTTCACAGATTTTGAAGCAAAAAATTGCTCTTCAGCTTTAATGACGATCACAAAAAGGGCTTTCATAAGTTCTTTTTCTTTTAGGAAAATCAAGTTATCTTCACCATTTCATCCCTGGCCAGCAGGTTGAGAATATCAAGGTCTCTGAGACATTTTTGGTTTAGGGATGTTCACTTAGGCCTCCTCATGGGGTGAGGAGGGAAGATAACACTAATTTCTTGTTTCTTCTACTATCTTCATTGTTTGACAAACCTTGAATGAAGCACTGGTAACATTTCTCCTGTTGGGATACTATTAAAAAAAAAATCTTCCTTCTTTTCTACCAACTTGGTCATCTTACTCTCCTACAGATAATGTAATTTTCCTACCTTCAGACACATTCAATTTATGGTCCAATAAAACCTCTATTAAGCTCTTTTAACGCCCTATAAAGCTGATTTAATCTTGAAAGTGAAAGCCAACAACCAACAGGTGTTCATCCATTCTGAGAACTGAGTTATTTCATGTGAAAAAATTGCTTAATTTCTGGAAGATTATAATAGTTTTACCCAGCTATCAAAACCGAAACAACTAAAAGAATCCCAAACTAAATACATTTAAGAAACATAAGTCAAAACTACGTATCTCTTGAAAAAAAATAAAAAATAAGAGAACCTTTGTACTGTGCCAAAGGGTACAAGCCAAATAAATGGCTTTTTGCCTCAGACAGAAAGACCCTCATACCTTGTTTATTCTTCATGCCTTTCCTCAGTAAGCAGAAAAGGATTTCTAGCTACCTTTGAATCATTCCTTTCTTCTTCCCAAGGTGACACTAAATTCCTTCCATGAAAGGAACACCTTAGAACCTTTGGAAAGCTGTGTGGAGCTCAACATAGTAAGAGAGGACAGGGACTTTCTGGTATGATCTATGTTCTAAAAATTTGCAACTTATTAATAGAGCTGTACCTGTGAGATAAACAAATGTTGAGATACCCTTCTAGTATTTTTCTTTTTTATCAGAAACAATTTTTGCTCTTTTTAAAAAATTTTTAAGTCAGAATTTGTTCCTGGATTGTTTTTTTTAAGACAATCTTAGAATTTCTTTATCTAGAGTAGATATCCCCTCAAACAACCTGCCACCACCATGACAGTAAATGTGTCTCCCTTATTTCAAGTAGCAAGTCACTTGGAGTTCCTTTACAGGTACAGGAAGGGTATTATTAAAATAAACCATAAATTTTGGTTTTCTATTGAAGAATAAAGTCATCTAGCACTGTAAGTGTTAGGAAATCTTAAAGTATTGTTTAAGTGCATTATGTTCAGGCTTAGAACTCAAGTAAAAGTACAGCTTAATATATTAACACACCACCTACTTCCTCCCTCCAGAATGTAATTTTAGGATACCTGCTAGCCATCTGGGTGGGCACATAAAGAGAGGAAACACTGCATCTAGCTCAGTATTCTTCTGATGTTTGGGTTGGTAATATAGTTATGAGTATCATAGAGTCATAATGCACAGTAGTGAAGACTCCTCTGTTCACAGGCCTGCCTACGTAGATGGCCATATTTGTGTTATTTCACTGTCTGAGTTAATTAGATTACTGCTTAACAAAAGAGACTCACACTCTGAAGTGGCAAAGCAGGATATTATTACATCATATCATGCCCTAATCCCAAATCCAGACTTTTGTGAGACTTGAATCAAACCATAAAAATTACATTTCTGTCCTATATCCTGAAAATGTGAGTAAAAACATAAGACGATCTCCCACTGTCATGTGACAAGGCAAGCCACACAGCTCAGTGACTGCGGAGAGGTATCTAAAAACACATGTAAAATTTTACCTGTATGGTTTGAAAACTGGACAGAGTTCACCGTATCAACTTCAAATCCCAAAACCTGTAACAGAACACAGGAATATTTCTTTTACTAAACAGAGCTTTGTTAAAACGTTATCAGTGTCATAAAACACAAGAAAGGATTCTTATTTTCCAGTACATATTTTAAAATCTTGAGCGCTGTTTTAAAGTGAAAGCTGAGTCAACACACATGCAACATAAACAAACAACACAGTACTCTACTAGAGCAGCAGACATGAAACAAAAAGTGACACTGGCAACAGCACCAGAAAAACAGCTCTGGATCCTCAGGCTAGAGTTCATCTGGGGATAAGGACAGAGATACTCATCCAGCAGCAATCACTGAAGTCCTGAAGAAAGCCTTGAGATAGCCTTTCTTGACAGGAAAAGCAGTCTAAATTTCAACGTACTAAATTAATGCAAAATAGAGAAGGAGGATGCTGTTAATATTGCAGAAAGCAAATCTTTCTAAAAGGACAGAAAAATCTTAAAAAGGATCAACATTATGAGCCATGCTTTGATGTCACATGCAGTTTCTTTACAACTAAAAGAGAATAGAAAGAAATCACAGAGAATTAATTTGGGGCATGACTAGCCAATCAAAGGGAGAGAGCTCTTATAAGCACAAAGTGTTAAGCCTAAAGAATGATCCAAAAGCCACCTGCTACCTTGCATTACCAGCAATGCAAATACTGAAACATCCAAGAATTTGCTCGTGCAATTAACAAACACGTTATTGTTGCCCAGAAGAAATAAATATTATGAAAATAAGAGCACTGAATCAGGAGAAATCTAATGAGGATTTTTAACCTGCCAATACCTGCTTAATACCAAGTGGCATTGCTGTTCAAGTCATTTTTAGACATTTTTATCTACCACAAAAGAAATTCAAAGGCAAGAATGGCATAACAGTCTATTAAATATTTGTTTCCACATCCTACTTGCACTGAGTAAGAATTCTCCTCAAAAGACAAGCTGCTATATATGGCTCAGTGAGTCATACGGGGAGATAATAGTAATGATGCATCACTGTTTATGATCCACTTTCAGGCAATTTGCTGGGAAAGGGGGAGTGAACAATCAATGCTTTTGCCAGTCACGTTTTACATTGAGACGCACGCCTCTCTCTCCCTTTTTATAAGAAAGGCAACCCCTTCAAATACATTAAAAATCTCTGGGTATATGGTACCAGACATTAGGTTTTCCCTGTGCATGTACTTCCTCTCGCACATGAAAGCCATTAAGTGATAAGCCCCTTATTTCAAATCCTGGGCTGTTGCAAGATGGAGGTACGTGCTGCAATGGGTAGTTCTTTCTGCCTGCAGGTGCTGCATTTCTGTCATTTTACAGCTCAGAGTCCTCACAGGTCTTCACAGGACAAGTCTCTTCTTTCAATGTATACTAAAGGTTTCTGTTCATTCCTAACCAGAAAGCTAAGTAATCTTATGTTAATGACAGACAGACTAGTGAGCTGTCTCAGCCTGATCAAGTTAATTTTAACCTCAGCTTCTGCTCTCACCCCAGTTTCTTGTTTAACCTTGGTGGATTTTATTTTGAAGCCTGTAAAGGACTAAAAACATGGTTATGGCCTTAACTTTGATGTTTGCACACACTCTTCAAAGAAATAAATGAGAATGCTCCCTCTAACCAGCCTGTCATCCCATATTCAGTTCCCCTCCCTGCAATGAACAGACCTAAGAAGTTCTTGTTTTCTTCAAATATCTTGGCAACTATTGTGAATTAATCCATTTCTGTGCAATATTTAGATCCTGTCTCTACAACTGTTTAACACCTGACATACAGAAAACACTTTAACTAATCAAGCTTACACTTTGTGCGTTAGGGAAGAAGAGCACACGCAACTGCTTCTAGGGAGGGATGTTTTGTAACACAGGTAAGCACTGTACCAGCTGATGGTCATCAGAAAGAGCACCCCTTCTTTACTGTCTCCACCAGTACTAGCTATCGTTTGATTCCCCAACATACTATTCTGTAAATACAAGGGAGGCCAACTCTCCTGGTGACAGCTAGGTGTCAAGTTGGCTTAGCAGGACACTTGGAAAACCCACAGAAAGAAAGTGCTTTTGAATAGTTGAGGAAGAGGCACAGACAGCTCAAATTCAGCAAGGGAGTCTGATATACTCACTTTCCTTGTTGGTGCAAAACAGTCTAAAAAGCCTTTAAAGGTCTCTATAATGATCATTTAACAGTGTTAGTCTATTCTGTCACAGCCACTAATTTGCCTTAAAATTTTGTTTTGAATAAATGTGACAGTAACCTAACACACCTAATTACACAATTCTCTAGGTCTGATTCAACCCTCAAAATAAGCCATGGTTCCTCTGTGTCAAGGAATTTCCTTTTACAAAGATTCTTATCAAAACAGAGAGTAATTAAAAGACATTAAACATCATTTAAAAAACAAAGTATAATTAGAAAACATAATTAGTACTACCTTTGAAATGAGAGCTACAGATGTTGAAGTCTAGACTTAGTATAAAGTATTAAAATAATAAAAAAGAACATTGAAGTCAAGTTCATCCAATACATGTTTGCCACCAAGGCAAACTGCATTGAAAAGTCTCATGGAATTAAGTCACCAGAATAAGACCTGAAAACAGTGTATACTAAAGTGCTAAAAGCAACTTTTGACAGCAATCATCTCTTCCACAGCTACAGAGAAAACCCTGCCTTAAAATGAACTACACAAACCAAAATTGACATCTTGATCATTTAAAGTGGATAAGGAAATGTTACCTTCCTCCTTCAACCAATGATTAACAAGCAGTACTAGTAACCTTGCGTATCTATAGGATCATTTGTATCAGAAACAGTTTCGGATGCACTGAATGATGGGTAACACCTTCCCTACTTACTAAGGAAGAATCATATTCAAAAGATGTCTTGTTAAATCTTTTTAATATATATATACTCATATTTTTAATTTCTTGGGCAGAGCTAACTAAAAGCACCAATTATGAAGGGTTTTTTTCAACTTCTACCCAAATCAGACATTAAATAAACCTTAAGTGAAAGTTAACTACCTAATCAGAAATACAGGCAGACAGGTAGCACTCTGCCAGGCCCACCCATGTGAGAAATTTGTTTATTGAGATACTGACAGTTTCACCTTATTCTCCCTTTGGACCCCTTTCCCTTTGCTTCCTGAATTTCTTTATATATCAGTCTATTATATTTGCAAAATAACACAACTTTTGATGTTAAAACCGCTGTTTTTCTGAGTGTGCATACACGTAGGTCTTCCTTGTACCTCTGTGTAAATAATCTGATGTCAGAATTAACGCCTTCAGATCCCATTTGATTAGTGCAAGGACTGGGCTTACCAAGTAAGAATCCCTTATTTATTGCTTCTCCATACCAGTTTGTAAATAACCTGGTGTTACTTTCCCTGCATCCTATATAAAAGGTCCTATGGTGATAGTCCTGCCTCTGATTTCAGAAATGGAGGTTTCAGGAGATACTCTGCAAGTGTCCAGTGTTCCATCTCACAGAGACCACACAACTCCTACATTAGTTACCATTATCCCCTGCTTTGGATGATCTGGTCTTTTACAGGCCCTGCAGCAGAGAACAATTCCCGATTTCCACACTGTCCTTCTGCTGTCATTCTGTGTAAATATCATTTGCCCACAGAACTGCAAATACTGGGCAAACCTAAACCCATAGCAAGTTTGGGTAAGCATGTTTGAAGCGCTCTTCAAAGTAAAAAGATAACTGAATTCATCTTAAACCTCTCAGCCTCCAGTCTAATCGCATGTCAAACAATGTTCTTAAGAGCCAAACTAAGGTTGCCTGTATCACATCATATAGTGACATTTACTGCAATTGAAGTCTCAGAAGAAAACTGGTGATTCCAACATATTTTTTGAGACTCTTCATGCAAAGTAGGCAGAACTGTTACACTGCTAAAAATAAATCACAGAACATCAAAAACGGAGAAATTTTGTATCTGGAAGGCACGGTGAGCAGGTCTGGATGACACATTTCAGAAAAACACTTGGAAGATTAAATCAAAATACACAGACTGGAGCAGAATGCACTTGAAGAAATGTCTAGTATGAGAAACAACATTACGCATGAGATAAAATTTGGCTTAGTTCTTCCTCACAAATAACTGAAGGAAAGGGATAAATGTCATGTAGTTCTTCCCACAGTGCAGAAGGCACTAACCCAGGCTTACAAGTTAGTCGATAGAACTATTAAAATGCGCATCTTTGAACTATCAAGTGCTCGAGCGAAGTAAAAAAAAAATAAATAAAAAATCAACACAAAAGAGAGGAAGAGACTTCAAAATAAATGGACAACCTCTAAAGGTGTTGGGTCTTTTTTGAAAACTGGACCAACAGCCTTGTTTTCCAAAAAGCACAAAAGTAGTGTAAGTTTATATCCAGTTACCAAGCCACAAACAAGAGGCCAAAAAATGGATCTCCTTCAGGATTGAAATTTTAAAAACTATACCAATTGTTTTACTAGTAGAACAACCTAAAGACAGAAAACATCTTGGGTTGTATTGGTGTTATGTGGCAAGAGACCTCAGTTCTGGTTCACCTCTAAAAATGCAATCTTTTGGACTTTGCCACTGTGTTAATGCATGAATTAGAGCTTTGTTTAAAATTTACAGTCTCTCTTCTTCTCCCTTTCAGAAAACATTTCAATCACAAATATACTGAAACATCCTACTTCTTCACTACAAAGAACTAGTACTTAAGTTTGTTAAAAATAAAAGATTACAAACATACATTTCCTTCAACAGGACAACCTAAGTCATGCCTGTTATGTAAAGGGAGGGACTGTAAAATAACAAGAGAACAAAAACCATTCCATACTAAGGAAAATTGTGAGTGTGGCAATAGAGAAATTCACAGGAAAATTCTGAAGCAGCATTTCAAACTCAGTTTTAAAGATTGCTAAACTTTATATTTGTGTAATCTACATTATGTACCAGTGGTCTGGAAAAAAATAAAAGCACTCAATTTTATCTCCTAATCCTATTTGGTATTTGATAGTTAACACCATTTGAGATGGAAAACTTTAACTTCAAAGATTAGCTCTGCCTCAGAGTAAATATTAATAGAAACTCTCATTTAATAATTTTAATTACTCTGAGAAATGTGAAAAGCTGTTGCTGAACCGCTTCTGTTTAAAATTTGTATTACAGCTTTGCTAGGCTTCTTCAGGGAAAAAAGTATATTTTCAAAAATATCACACTTTATAGTACTCAAGAAGTTATGTTTTTTTTCTCACTTGCACTTTTTAAAAAAAGATAAATATCTTCAATCTCCAAAGCGTGCAAGAAAAAAATGTTACCTGAATTACATGAACGTGTGAATTGAACGTGTTTTACTGCTTTCCTAGGTACTAAACATTAGAAACAAAGAAAATAGACAATTTCCAATTTTTATATATATGTGTGTGTGTGTGTGTACATATTTAGAGAAAGAGAGGTTTAGAGGGAGCCGAGAGAGATGCTGTGGAATCACTGTCCTTGGAGGTTTCCATGACCCAAATGGATAACACTCTGAGCAATCTGGCCTGAATATAGTGCTGACCCAGCTTTGAGCAGGAGGCTGGACCATGGACCTATGGAGGCCTCTTCCACCCTTGGTCACTCCATCATTTGATGATACTACTACATACACAAGTCTCAGGTTTATCTATTTTAGAACTCGATGTGCAAGATTACACAACATACATTTGCTACCCATCATAAAGTTCTGGTTATAAGGATAAAAACAGTGATATGGTGCGTTTCAGTATTAACCATGCCAGCTTTGTAAGTAAAGATAATATATCCTTTGCTGTTCAACGATCAGTGGACCATTTTAGCTGAAATGTTTGAGTTTGTGCTTAATTTAGACAACCTTTGAGAACAATGACCTAGTTCTGCAAGAATGAAATTCAATTAAAAATACCTTTCTATTCTGCAACATGGTCAGTACACATTTCCCTCTTTGGGCACTGCATTTATGCCTCTGGTAGCATTTACTTCTACGATTTGAAACTAAAACCACAAAGCAATACTGCAGCTCATGTTAGAGGAAAAATCCGAAACAATGAGTGAAAGGCAGAGTAAGGAAAAATAAAAAAAGGCAGTGTGAGGAAGAAAATAAAATGAGTATATAAAAACGGACTTTGTAAAGGGCATACATGTTTCTTCCATAGTACTTCTATCCCGATGTTCATAGGTTGTTATCTGTATTTCATAAAACAATGCTGAGATCTCCATCCAAACTCTTCAGTTCCTTCCAAGTTCTTAATTTTGGAAAATGTTAGTTTTACCAAATCAAAACACATCAAAACCAATTTCCCCAAGTGAGTCCACAAACCAAACTGTTTGTAAACCACAAATGCAGGGAAAATACCAGAGGATGAAGTTCCAAATCAAGCTCAGCCAATCATTCATACAAATTCTCATATTGTGAACACAAGGTACCTGATTTTTTATATGCATAATTAGAGCTTCACATTCAGATCTAGGCTACAAATGTGCCACAGATGAAAATCTCTCTGTGTCATTTATTCTTTCACATCTCTAAAAAGTGAGTTTATCTCCAAGGGAAACAGTTCCTTTATAGGAAAAGACCACTGACTAAGAAGAAGGAAGGAATAAGATTTTGCTAACCAGGAGAAGAGAACATTTGAGACTCTGCTTTTGAAAGAATTATTTCATTTTCATGCATCTACTTCTGCCCAAAATAAACGCAGCATTCCATTATAACACTTAACTTCCTTGTACTTCCAACTCTTCTGCTTTGTAGCAAGATACTTGCTCTACGGGTAAAGTTTATGGAAAAAAGAATGACCCTGTTTTAATTAATATTCAAATGACAAACCATCCAAGCCAGGTATGTCCTGTGCATTGTGCCAATGGATGGTAACAGAGTGATGAATTAGAGCCAAGTAGCAGTAAATATTAAGAACAGTGAGAAGATTAACACAGACTAGGCAAGTAAACCAAAATCATCCAGATAGAGCCTAGAATGGCAGTATGGAATTATGCCCAGGATTACAAATCAAGAGTTCAGGTATGTAAACCCAACTGTGCTAATGATTCATTTTCCTTTACCGGGCAAGATCAACACGCAGGTATATTTTCAAAAACAACCACTAATTTCAGCTGCTCTCCTACTCGATGACTACATTGTGATGTCTGGGAATGACCCATGAAGTCATGAAACCCAGGTAGCTCTCACTGCTTTCACTTAGAAACGATGCTCAGGTTTGTCTTTATTGCAAACTGGCTCAGCCTACGACCTACACTCCACTAAGATCTCTCGCCTGAGTTTAGAGCAATTGTCTCTGCAGAGCAAACATGCCCTTGCCTGAGAAACAAGGAAACATGACAGATATTACGGTGTTGTTTTAAACCAGTTCTAAAAGAGTATATTACCCTCATACCTCTTAGCGTATGTACACTCATCCTCCTGGTTAAAACAAGCAGTCAGTGCTACTGAAGGATTTCTCAGCTAGGTGCACTCTTGATAAAGATATGCAAGTTCTAAAGCACAAGATCATCACAGCCTGACCTTCAGATTATTTTGTATTTCCAAACCCTTTCTAACCATTGTGCTGTCATTTAAAGAAGTCAGGCATCTGGAAAACACGATCTATCATCCTGATACCTTAAGATAAGTATCTGATCTTAAGTGACAGACTTCAGTGACAGAAATTGTAAAAAATAAATGCTGCTTTGATCACTGCACATTTGCTTCCTTAAAGCATTCAAAATAGAAGTCTTCATAGAGCCCTGTGAACCAGACAAGTGTTATGCTCATGTGAAACTGTATTATCAGGAAACAGTGACGAAGACAGGACACCATTACTCTGCAAAGCATTGCACTTAAACTAGTACCACTTGAACTCAAGATGTAGAAGCCTACGTCCTGTTCCTCACAAACACAGTAAGAATACAGCCAAGAACAAGACGCTGCTCCTTTTCCAGGTGCCAAAGTACAGCTTCAGGAATTTATGCTGTGCAGAATCAATTATATTGCATTATATGTACTCTGTGTGCTGCCATGATCTGTACAGCACTGTGTAACACGTGTGGTCTTGTACGTTGCTTTTCAGAACACAGACCATGCCACCTGCTGCTGTAAGCACTGTAACAGACTCAAAACCCCTCTATTTTTTCCCCACAGATTAATGGCTTTTTATGGAAGCCTTCCAATACAACCCAACCAAAATGTAGTGTTTAATTTTCAAAAGTTAATAGAAGCACATGACAAGCCCAAAGACCATATAGAAAGGAAAAAAAAAAAAAAAAAGAAGTCTTCAGTTTCAAGAGCCAGCCAACCTTTCCAAGTAATGGGGAAGTGCTTTGATTTGTATCATTTAAAGCACACAGTAGCATTTTACAAGACAGAAATTAATATTTAAGAGCAAATCCTGTATCTTTTATACGCAAAAAATACAAATAAACACACACAATTTTTGATAAGCTTATCAAAGAACATACGAAGTTTATCACAACACAAACATCTTAACTGTGACTATGAGTTTTAATTAACATAATAATTGCCTGATTACAGTCTTCTCTGCCTCCACAAACACCGTTAACATAAGGAAATTCAACACCAAGGTGAGCTGGCATGAGACACTCAAGTAAATGGACGTGGGCCAAAAAAAAAAAAGCTAAAAGCAGACAGGTATACTAACATAGAGTAGATAGTGCCACACATGAGGGGAAAGCATCTCAAAAGTATTAACCATAGTCCACCAGATCCACTGGTGGATGATGGTGTACTGAAAGCAAACCAGCTGCCCTGCTGGGGACTGCACCAGGCACACTGATTAACTTCAGAGGCCCTTTATCTGGGAGTACGTGACAGCGACACAAAACCACTCAAAGGTCTGAAGAGCCCCACTATAGGATCATTTTCTTCCAGAGGACCTCCCTCTGCATCCAAATTTAGACCACAGCTGGCTTTATTGCTGTTAACGGGACACACATGTGGTGGGGTCCTATATCAACAGGAAAACGACTCTTGAGGCAATGTAACACTGATAGATGCATCAAAGGACAATGCTTTAGAACGTAAAGGCATATACAAAAAGAGTTACAGAGGCTTAAAAAAGACAATTTATGAAGAGTTTTCTAGAAATCTTGTGTAAGTCCCCAAAATGCTGAATTTTAGCAGAGCATGTGTATAACCCAAACTGAATTAGCCAATAATACCTGTATTTTCTAAGACTATCATGATATAGCATAATTTAAAGTCATTAACAGAATTACCTTTAATGCCACAAAGTATTTGAGTTTTTGAGTTTGGGTGGGGTTTTTTTGCTAAGCAACGGCATCAGCACTTTCCAATAAGAAAGTCTCTGTATCAGGCCAGGAAACACTCTACATATCCATTGCACTACAAGTGTTTTGCTTTTATGTGCTGATGTTTATGTGCGACAGTTTGGAATGCCACCTTATCTAGCCATCACCGTAGTTCCAGTGAATATCACTGTTCCACTGTATTTCTCTGGACATGGAACAGAAATGTATTTTAAAAGGCTGAACTTCTGTAATCAAATTAATTTGGAGGGGGACAAAGAGAAAGGATTTCACAGTTACAGCTTGCACATCCCACAGTGTGCTAACTCTTTCACTTAATTGCATCTCCTTCCATTTGATACTGAATTAAAAAAAACCAAACCTATATATTGTACTGGGTATAAAAAATTAGAATACAAATTCAGTTTGAGAAAAAGAACTTGGGAAAAAGAAAAGGCATGTCCTGGCAATTAGTGAAGCAGGCATAATTGCTGGCGTGGGTTGATAAACTGAACTAAAACGATTGACTAACCCAGTCTCTTTTTAATCTTTCTTTTAATAAAGCATACCAAGTAGATAATGAGAACTCTGTAACATATAATATAGCTGTATTTTGGTGCAGCATTTGACAAAGCACTGCAAAGAAAAATCATTAAAATATCGGGGATATTGTGCCAGGATAGAAATACAAAGGCAAATAAACTTCAGAACAGGGATGCTGGAGATACTGTTGGTAATTCATTAATCTGGAGTCAGGTACCAAATAGGCCACTTCGAATTCTGAGGCTAGAAATAAACAATTACAAAACACACAATTAAAAAAATACAGCAGATGACCTTGAGGAAAAAAAGAAAAAGTTATTTCATTAGTGACAAAGATACAAGCAGGAAAGGATGTAACAGATATTAAAAAATAATATTTTGATAGTATTTTGTTAAAGTTTAGAGAGCATTTGTTAAAATTGACAGAACTTTATACTCCTTAAAAAAACTTCCAAAAAACCCTACTGTACACTATATAAAGACTACGTAAGCAATGCACACAGAAAAGGATAAATCAAGAATATACAAATTACTTGTTTAGAACTGTTTACCCTCACACTAAAAAGAACCTAAAAAGCAACAAACCACCATATGCCTTTCCCTACCTAAACCTACCTTTCATGTCAACTTCTTGTACTCTCAAATCAGACTCTATGCATCTCTTAGAACAGTTTTTTTTCCTTCCCAACTTAGCTTTCCAGTTAGAAAAGAACATACATGAGAAGAAGCTAGGTGTGGAGGAGACTGGGATATTTTATATTTGCTGCAGCCATATTTGATGCTTCATTGCTGCTCTATGGCCACAAGTTCTCAGGTCCAAAAAGGACAACTAGCCCCACATCAGCAAAAAACAGGACAAGGCAATCATCTCAGGTAGCTCAATGCCTGTTTGAGTGACGCTCCCTTTTCACCTCTGATCAACTGCATACCAATTTTCAGGATTTACAAGCTGATTTCAGCACTGGACACCCCGAGGACATGCTAAAGATTGGAGCAGAAACCAAATGCTTCTGTCTTCTAAGAGAACAGACTGCAATTTTTGTCAAAGTGCTCTAGCAAAATTGGTACTTACTGAGAATTTGCAGATGGGCTGATCTAGCTGTATCATGATGACCATCTGAACAGAAAAGACTAGAACAGCCTGAGACTGCAGTTCTCAAATAGTTTATTTCTTGATTTTTCTGAAAAGGCTCACAATAGAAGTACATATCTGAACCATAATCAGGCAAAATTCAAGGTAAGGATAATAGTGTCTTAAAGATGTTCCTCCAAATAAGCCTTAGAGACAGCAGAATGCTTCAGAGCAAATACCACCAGATCACTCAGTTTTACTCTCCACCCTGACAGACTAAGTGGTATGCATTGCTAACTGTTCAATGCTAGATAGTGAGATGACATAAAATGCCTTTATCAAAATTCCCTCTAAACTACTTTATTCAGCACTAAGAAATTCCTTGTTCCTACCCATCATCAGCATTTTTTCATAGGCTACTCAAACAAAGAGCCCCTTGTGCCCATGGAGACACAGATGGTTATCACCATTACTCCATGCATTACGCCCGTTCAGGATTGACCTGACTGCAGAGTCAAAAGACTGGTGGTATAGCCCCTGTATGAGCCTTCCGATGGGCAGGAGGTCAGTCCTTCCACCTGAGGTGGAATCAAGTGATGGCTCTGCAAGATTACTGATTTTTAAGGGGTAAGGTAATGAAAGACAAGGAAATAACATCATCTGTTTCAACTTCCACAAAAGGACAAACAAACATTGGGTGTCTGACTGCCTTCCCCCCAAGAAATCTATTTCCCCCCTGATCCTGAGACTCTCTTTACTGATGGGAAAGGGTGACTTCACATACTAATTTCAGATTGAGAAGTTGGAGAAGTTCATCTGTTCGTTTGAAGAGTTATAAAATCTACAGGTTCACTGCAAATTTCAGATTCATCATCTTTATGCTGTTTCCTTCCACAGTTGGATGTTATTTGACAAAAACACCATACTTGTCACTGTAAAACTCTTGCCAACTGGAATCATGCACAGCGCTACACAAGGAAGCTTACAAACACCGAGTAGGAGAGGCAGACACACAGCAGCAATAGGCCCAATAGGCATGGACTTAATCTCGTTTATTTTGGTGAATGAAACAGGGGAGAGGGGAAATCCCACAACACACTCTTTTTTTATTTTATTTTTGATCCTGCTGTTCATACTTTGGATAACTAAGTCTCTAACCACCAGCCTATTAGCAAGGCATGGCACCACGCTATGTACATCTACGGAGGAGTTATCCTACAAGAAAGAGATTTGTTTTGTCAATCATATATGCTTTATTTGGCCTTCTTCAGTAAGCTACTAATGGATCCCACTCTCCTACCAAGGCTTTAAATTGCAAGATAACAGATGCTTGTAAAAGTGGAACAGGAAACAACTCCCTGGAAGAGGTGCTACCTTATCTAAAGATCACAACAAGCCCCCAGCAGGGGAAGAACGAACCTTCTAGAGAACAGTAAAATGTCTCACCAATTCCTTCAGAGCATGTCTTAGATAAGAGCATACTTTGAGGAATGTTTCCTTCAGCTGATGCCAGGTGCAGGAGCCTGAGGCTTGCTCCTGCTCTGGCACCTCAGGTATGCCAAAAGAGCTGTCTGTCTGTTTCTCTGTAGGGCTGTGCAGGGAACCAGACCAGGAAACTGAATCATCAGATAAATAAACATTTTCTTTTTTTCTCCTCTTTGTCAAATTATTTATAGCCTGGATGGCTTCTCAGAGCAGTGTACCAAACAGCCTCCCAAAATGACCTTCCTTGAAGAGTTGAAGCGGACAGCAAAATAGTACAGGTGGAAGAACCAGGTGGTGGTGGTTTAAGAAAGAACAAGAGTTCCTCAAGCTGGCTTTGCTCCTGCAGCCAGCAGATCTCTCTGCAGTAGGGAGAAGAACAGTTGTGACCAAACAGGAAAGGTTTTGCTGGTCAGGAAAACATACACTTCTGTTTTCAGAAACAACCGCACCTACAGATCAGAAAGCAGCTCTCTGGCTTTCGCTTTGCCACCGGGAAGACACCATTTTCCAGTATGGTGTCCAGCACCTCCTCAATCCCACACATCCCTCCGGCAAGAGGTACTTTCCATTCCCGAGACAGCAACGTTAAATCACCATGGAAGGATTTCTACTCAGCCCAAACTAGTCCATATGCTTAAAATTTACACGGGATGACAGAAGGTGAACTGACAAGAGGTTTGTTCAGGTTTGGTGGGCTTTTTTGGTTTGGGGGGTTTTTTTTTTGTTTGTTTTTGGTTACTCGGTTGTTTTTTTTTTTAAATGAGTCACATAAGAGGCTTTGGAATGGCAGTTCTCTCTCCGGCTCTATAGGCGATTGTTCCAGATGTTAAGGGATGTTAAGGGAACTGCAGCTCAGAGGTGTCACGGATGAATTAGCATCAACAAATACGAATCTTGAACAAAGGCTTGAAAAAATTCAGGTAGCTCACGATAGCCAAATTTCCATTCAGTAATAGTTTTTTGCTCCAACAAGTTAAACCACTGCTGCCAAGCCACAAGATGATGATGATCAACTAGTCTGTTGGAGCACATTATCTATCAACATGGATCTGCTTGGCATGTTTCAAATTTTATCCTCATCAGTTTTACACACCACCTCCCCCACCCCCCCTGTAGAGTATGCTGCTTTATAGTAATCTATCACACATAGTAATTTCAGAAGAACGGACATTTTATGTACCAGGACTAATGTCCGACTCCTCACATTAACCTTGCTTCACCAACTCAAGCCTGGTTTCCACAAAACACAAGCAACTGAAGTGGAACTTCCACTTGCATCTTTTCAGCCAAAAGAGGCTAAAAATACCTGCTTGGCACGTGTTCAGTTAGCCATGGATAACGTTGTATCCTCTATCTAAAATGACTAAATATGCTCTCCAAGGAAAGGTGACCGTCATCTTTGGATATAAATAGAAAAAACATGAAAAGTAAGAGACAATGCTCTACTAAAACGGAGATTTTAGAAAAGTATCAGTAGCTTTGTATGTCACCAATTTTTCCCAGGTGCACTTTTGTACCATCCTCATATATACAATTAAAGATTAATTATTTCAAATTATACTTTTAATATATTTCAGTACATTTTTATATATATGAAACGAACTTTTACTTGAAGCTCATTTTTTTAAATCAGAAATCTAATCATTATTGACTTTGTTATCTGTTCTTTTTTGTTTACTCAGAAAAAATATTCTCTCAACTGTTTCATTTGGAGCAGAAATAAGACACAACTGCAAGAATTCCAAAAATAAAAAAAAATCTGAGACTTAAAGGTAGAACATAAGGCCATTTCCTAATGAAAAAATGCCTTAAGCAAGTAAACACTTGCTGCTGAGTCTCTCAGTACATTATATGCTCCGCACAAATAGTGCAAATCCACCTTCAGGCAAAGTTTTCCAGTCCTTTAATAAGATTTGTAATTTCTTGACAACTCAATGTGGTTTTTTTTTCCAAAGAAAGTGCGTGAATCAGGGTAAGACAGTTTTGTTTGCTCTAAAGTCAAATGTTTGCACATACTTTAAGACACTAAATAGGATCCTCCTTAATCTTCCCACTTTGCTGTGTTTTTAGATCAAAAGATTATGTTTCTATCAAAAAAAAAGCCACTATTTCTTCACTACAGAACACACTCCAGTGTACCTTTTATGTCAAATATCAGTCTACGTATCTGCAGAGTTCAAATTTTCCCAATGTACTATAAAACAGCAAATTATAATAATAATCACTGTACATATTTATCACTTTTTAAAAAAGTTTAAAATGCCAACTAGTCAACTGGCCCCATACACACACTGCAAAATAAATTTTAATGCATCTTAAAATGCTTTTTTCAGCTTTTCGATTGTAATATAGAATCAACCTGTGGGAACATCCCTCAGCACTTCTGTATTTTCATGACAAAAGCTTATTTATTTATCAATTATTAAGTGACTTGTAGGAACAGTTATGGATACTATCACACTCTTAGACTCAACCTCAGTTGGTAACAGTTCCATCAGCCACACTCTCTGTTCATTAAAGACTCTGCTCAGTCCTGTCATTTCGAGTCCATAGCACGTCAGCAGTCCCAGCTGCACGTCTTTTAGGCAGGTTGAAATTACCCTAATTTTTCAAATTGATTATTTTGCATTAGTAGTTGAGAAGATTTCTGTAAAAAGTTTATAAAGAAATTTGGGATCTCTTCATTTACAGTGCTACACTAACATTTCTACTGTTAAGTAAAAGTGAGATCCCAGTATTTTCCCCCATTCTTTGCCTAAGTCTAGACTGTCTTCAAGCAATGTTAAGAAATGAGTGACAAACACACACTTCTTTTTTTTTCTTTTGAGGAACATTCCACTTTCTTGTCCTCTCTCAGTCTTGCTTCGCTCTCCTTCCAGCTTACCACACAGGTCAAAGATCCATCTCCTGCAATCTCCTCAGAAGTTCAAAGTTCTCCCACCCTAGAGAACCAAAGCCATTGTTTCTTCATGGGGGGTCAATTTGGACAAGCACTTCTATAAAGTTCTGGTAAAGCCTTTCCCTAGAAAAACCCAGACTGCCAAGGAACCACCTCATTACTACCTTTCGGATTAGAAATTTTTTTCAGAGCCTCACCTTGCACAATCATAGAATGGTTTGGATTGGAAGGGACCTTAAAGATCATCTAGTTCCAACCCCTCTGACATGGGTAGAGACACCTCCCACTAGAGCAGGTTCCTAAAACCCGCATCCAGCCTGGCCTTGAACACTTCCAGGGATGGGGCATCCACAACTTCCCTGGGCAACCTGTTCCAGTGCCTCATCACCCTCACAGGAAAGAATTTCTTTCTGGTGTCTAATCGAAATCTCCCCTCTTCCAATTTAAACCTGTTGCCCCTTCTCCTGTCACTGCACTTCCTGACAAAGGGTCCCTCTCCAGCTCTCCTATAGGCTCCCTTCAGGTATTGAAAGGCCATTACAAGGTCTCCCTAGAGCCTTCTCTTCTCCAGGCTGAACAACCCCACCTCTCTCTGCCTGTCCTCATAAAGGAGGTGCTCCATCCCTCTGATCATCTTTGTAGCCCTCCACTGGACCCATTCCAATAGATCCATGTCCTTCCTGTGTTAATACCTGTTGCACAAGGTATGCATCAGACTTTTGTAATTACATATACTGACATCCACATAATAAGAACATGCAGTTTAACGTAGCTATAAATAAGCCTTCCCAGAGGGATTGCAAGTTATTTTTTTAAACCCTTGTGTTTCTTATAAGAACGAAAACAGAGGCAAGGAAGAAAACCATTCTTCAACAAGCTTTATTTGAAGTATGAATCTATAGACAATTCTTCTTTCAGATGTGTAGTTTTGGACAATCTTTGGATATTACAATGAACAAATACATTCTTTTATCTTTGGGGTTTTTTTTTTGTTTAAGGGTTAGGCTTTTTCAGCCTTTGATCTGTAACAAAAATAAGAGCTAGCCAGTAAGAACATCTCTTACAGTTATTTTGAAAAGACTTTTGATTGATTATATGAGTTCTTCTGACTCATATAATTAACACAATAGAAATAGGTTTTTGCAAAACAGAACAAGCAGTCAAATAACAGATATCTTTATCTTTCTGTACAATCCATTAGACTACATTGGTCAACAAAAGAAAGGGAAAAAATAACCTTAAATTTTGTTGCTAGGGCAGCAGATAAATTTTAAAGATAGGTAGATGCTGGTTTTGGTCTCAGCATATGAAAGCAAATTATATTCATGGTCAAACAATGCAGTTCAAGACTATCCTTAAACACCAAAGAAATCACCATCTCTGCTGACCAAAGTTGTTTTCCCATCTTTTTTACAATTAAGAAGGAGCTAAAAATATAGATTCTTTCTTTTGCAGAAGAGAATTCCTGAGGCGTAGTTGAAGAATGAGAATCATCTGCCCTTATTAATACCTTGGCAGACAACTATTTCCATTCAGCAAGAGATGGAAAAAGAAAAATCATTCAACAGATTTCAAAAGTGCATCTTATCCTGTATTGTAGAAGCTGTTTATGGCAGTGTCCTGCAATTCAGAATAGATATAAAAGTAACTCAAGAATTAAATATTCAAAATAGCCAAGATTTTCTCAAATTGTATTAGGGCAGACAAAAACAAAACAAATCACAATCACGTTCTATTAGCATTGTCAAACAAGGTCAGAACAGAAAGCACACAACTCTCTGGATCTACACATCTGGCTTGTAGACTGGAGTATTATCTAGTCCAGGGGCAAACAAATGCTAATGTCCAGTGCCCAGGTGAAATGTGCTGGGACTTTCTCCTGTCCTTTCTGTGTCCTTCAAACCTCTTTCTTGGAAACTCAAGAGAGGCCCTGAAAGACTGAATATTCATTCAGTCTTTCACCGAAATGTTCATTCACAAGACCTTATATTATGATGGGTATCATATAGGAGTCTTAGGTTCATCTGCCTACCAAAATTTTCCCTGATTGTCAGAATTAAATACCTCTGCAGAACAGAAATGACCTTACCCTTGCATATTCACTCTGTGGTTTGATGAGGACTATAACTTTCTGCACCCTTTACTTAATTACCACATTCTACCTACCTAGAAGGCGGGGCAGGAAAGGTAAGTTAAAATGGTATTAACAAGTAAAAGATCCCCTTGGGGAAGAAAACACATACAATAAAAGTAATTTTGAATGGCATGGTGAAAACACACATTTTTATTTTATATCATAAAAACTATGACAACTCTTAGTCAAGTAGAAGAAACATTCTTTGGTGTTTTAAAACCATTTATCTGACTGACAGCAGCAAATCCCTAAATTAATGTACATCCTACTGCTCTCCCCCTCTTAAGTGCTGGACAATCCTAAACCACTTCCTGATACTGAAAGCTGTTCAGGTTACATCATTGTGAAATAACTTATGACTACTTTAAAAATAATTCAGAACCACCTTCAGAACTTTTAAAGAGATGGTAAAGCCATGCAAGTGAAAACTATTTAAACTCTTGACAAGACAGAATTCAAAGCACAGCTGGAGACAGTTCGCTTACTACCGGTGAAAATCCAGGTGTACATTTCCTCTAACACCTATTAGTTAATTTAGACTCTCAAGCAACTGAAACAAATGTATTTTAATTTGAAGTGATATAAAAGGTTCTAATACTTCTCACTCAGTTACATCACTTCCATCATCATAACTGATCTAATATAGGGTTTAACTCTCTTTTGCTGTGTTAGAAAGGGTTGACTACATACTTCACAGAGAAAGCCTTTCCATACACCTATTTTTAAAATACTTTAAAAAATACTTTAGCTTTTAGTGTAACAGAAGACTGACAAAGAAAAACCAACTGGTTAAAAGAAGACACTAAGGAGTTCTTTGACGTGCACAGTTCTACAGTGGCTATTTTTAATAAATAATGTCATAGATCTACAGCAAAGATCATTCAAAAATGACTGATGTTTTTGCAGAAGTCTGCTAACGGCAGGTGAAACCATGTCTGGTTTTCTATTTGGATGCTGCTGTCCAAATGCAGATTCCTGAACTGTTCTGTCAGGATTTCAGCTCATCAGACCCTATACGTGTGCCCACACACACACATGCATATCTACATACATACATACATCTTGCCTTGCAAACTTGATACTGATGAGCTCAGAAGGAAGCCTCATTTAACCATTATTGGTTCAGAAGACAGAAGGAAAAGAGAGAACAGGAAATAACATAAGCATGCCAGATTTGGGCCCATCCTCAAGACTAGCATCGTTTCATTTATATCTAAATAAAACAAAATTTTAAAAAAAAGAGAAAGACTAAGGTTCGTACTTCCTTTTCTTGTTTCAAGAAAGCATAAAAAAGGAAAGTTTTACTTGGTGCCAACTCGCTATATTTGATGTTCCAGCAAAACCTGGGTTTAAATAACTTTCTGGCAAACCCTTTATTAAGGGTTGCCTACACAGGATTTTCAATTGCAGCCTGTAGTGACAGGATTCAGTTGTTCCCTAGCTATCTTTTTTTGTCCCATCCCAACAACTTCTTGTTATGCTATACACTAAGGAACATTAGGAGGCTATTTCACTCACACTGTGTAAACAGAGCCCAGGTACAACATTAGCAGGACTTTTTAACTACAGTAGTATTTTATAGTGTCATACTCAAGGAACCAACTTGCTAAGTCACACAAGGCACCCATGTGGAGGCTCATATGCCACAGAAAGGTCAAGTTACAGATGAGTAAATAGAACCTCCGACACTTAATTAAAATAATTAAAATGAAGACAACAGTTTTTAAGAGACTGGATATTTCTTGAACAAGTGTTACCGTGTGCCCTTCTGCTACCACAGAAAAAACTGAGGGAGATGGGGGGGGGGGGGGGGGGGGAGGGGGGGGGGAGGGAAGGGAAGGGGAGGGGGGGGGGGGGGGGGGGGGGGGGGGAGAAGGGGTAGTGAAGGAAAGGCAGGAAATCACAATTTAGTGACCATTCTGTTAAAAAAGGAGGGACAGTTGGCCTGCATATCATGACAACCCTTCAGGCATGGGTCCCTATATACACAGATCTTCCCACTATACATGGATTTCATAAGTACATCCATCATTCACTGTATACTAATTTTCAAGAGACTTGGCTACATTATACTTGGATGGTGATAAGGGGGGTGTGATGTTAGCTTTTCACAGGGCTGGTCTCAAGTGCATCATTTATCAGAGTACACCATCTCTCCTGCCTAGTCAAGGGAGGTTACACCACCGTTTGTTAAGCACGTACAGAGATAACCAATGGCACAACACACCGTGTTCTGATTCTGAAACGGTAAGCTTTGTACGGCCACACACGTGTCAAGGAACAAAGACTTCTTGATGTCGAAGGTCGCAAATTATCCCCTTGCAATACAGACACCTCACAGGAGGCAACAGCCAGACGTGCCGAGGCTGGCCCCGAGGCACACCGATGTGCTCCCACCCTCAGTTAGACCTGAGCAAGCAACTCGGAAGTTGGCACATGATAGCCACGAAGCCAAGATCCAATTACACCCTCAAGCCCCGGCCCGCGTAAGCTATTTGCTCTGGCCCAGCCTTGCACAGTCATTAAGGGGTCCTTATACTCCACTACAGCGTCCCTAGATCCCCAGAAACCGAGGGCTAGGGGCTTACCCCGCTCCACCACTCACCAGGACCAGAGGGGCTTAGCTTCACACCACGCACAAAGCCCACCAAGCCCAGCTCCCCGTCCCCAGCGGCAGGACACCCGAACCCCTTCACGGTGGCGGCGGCGGCGGCACCCCCCTAAAGGAGAAGCCGGCGCACACGCCTCGGCGACGGGTACACGCTTCCCCCGGAGCGCCACAGCGTGAAGCCCAGCAAACCCGGCAGAAGCGCTCCCTTCACCTCCCCGCCCGCTTCAGCCCGGCCTCAAGCTAGCGGGGAGAAGACGCGGTGTTAGCGGGGGAGCGACGGGCCGGGCCGTGCGGGCGCGGAGCCGGCGAGAAGCGCAGCCGCACCGGCACCCGGCTCACCGGGCTGCGCGGAGCCCCGGGACGGTCCCTGCCGCCGGCTACCCGCGTTCTGGTACCTGAGAGCCCCCGGGCGGGCTGCTCTCCGCCGCCCCTCGACCTTACCCCCCGCTTGTCAGAAGCCGCCCGTCCTCCCAGGGCGGGCTGGAGCCCGCCGGGCAGTCCTTACCGCCCGTCATACCACCTTGCCCGGCTCCCCCTCGCCGCCCCGTTAAGGAGGCACAGCGGCGGGGCGAGTGGCAGAGGGCCGGCGCCCACACCCCGCGCCCTAGCTCACCTGCAGGGGGAAGGTGGCCGCCTTGTTGCCCACGTAGCCACGGACGACGTGGCTCTGGATGGAGAGCACCCGGCACTCGCGCTCCGTCTCCATGGCCGTTCCGTTCCGCGCCGCGCCGGGCCGAGGTGGCGGCGCCGGGCTCAGGAGCGGGGAGGGAAGGGGGAAGGGGGGGGGCACAGCGCGGCAGGCGTCACGCGCTTGCCCGCCCCCTCCTGTCACACACACACACACCCCGCCCCCTGTCGAGGCCGTCAGGCAATGGGGGCGGGCGCTTAACAGCCGCTTCCAGCCCGCGCTGCCCCGCACCGGCGGCAGCTCATGGCTTCCCCGTCTTTCTCCCCGCGGTGCTCCTCGCTGCAGGTCCCGCCGCGGCTTCCGCCTCCCCCGACCCCGCGCGCCGTCACGCGCCTCAACGGCCGCCCCGGCCGCACTCGGCGCCATCCCGCGGGGAGGTGCTGGCACGAGGAGCGAAGCCCTCACCCCAGCTCCCGGGCCACTGCCTCACCTCGGCCCACTCTGGCCAGCAGCCTGCCGCGTCCCCTCGCCCACGGCCTTCCCGAGTGCAGTGTGTGTCCCCCATCCGCCCTTCCCCCCCGTGCTGGAGCACCCTGCACCGAATTGTTGGCTGACACCCACAGAGGCCAGTGTGGCCCTCCCCAGCTGGCAGCCACCTTGTAGGTGCTGGTGGTCCCACAGGCCAAGCCCCGTGCCCCTTCCAAACACTACATACCCACGGCCCGCTGTGACAGGGGTGCTCCCCACCCGGTGCCAACCTGACCTTTACCTTTACCCATGGTGGCCGCAATGGGTGGATCTGGCCGTGATGGCTCCATTCTTCTCAGCGTGGGTTTGGGGGAGACATACAACAACACAATAGCCAAGGGCTACCTTGATCAATGCTGGTAGTGGGATCAATATAGTCAATCAATAGTGGGGTCTATAAGTCAATCATTTTACCCACCATAAATAGTGAATAGCCCAAGAGCCCTTTGAGCTTTCCTGCACGGCAGCAGGCTGCACGCCAGGATGTCCTCTTGAGAAAGCATGCAGCTCTATGGTTACTTCTCGAGATTCTAAGATTCCTTGCTGCAGCACATCTTCAGTACGTGACTAATTCATGGTAAACTTTGAAATCTTAGCTAAGTGATAAAAAGGATTGATTGCATATCTGTAATCCTGTAGACACAAACTGTTGACCAAGTCTGGGACTAGGCCTGGATCCAGGTGCCCCTAGACTCCTCTCTGAGAAGGAGTTTAGAAAGGAAGACCTTGTGACTTAGTGGGAGGGTCTCCCTGACAGTTCTGTCTGACCCTGTCCTCTGTGTAGAGATAACCCAGCGTGCCTTGCCATTGAATCTTGTTAAAACTGCCACATTTACCATCAAACTGTGTTAAATCTCTGATATCAATAAGTGTATTGCTGCTTCTCTCTGCGAGTGAAGTGCATCGCTCCATCCACAACACCCATGCACACGGCCCCTCCTTGGCCTGCTCTCACATGTCACACTGGCTGCCACCATCACCTCTCTCTTGCCCTCACTAGACAACACCTCAAAGCTCGCTTACAGTGCCCATAGATATGTCCAAACGTTGCACCATACTCGCAGCGGGGGCCACCCAGCCATCCTGTGCCACCCACCCTGTGTGATAACTGCCATTTGCTGTCCACAGTGCCCCGTGCCACGCTGCTAGCCAACCTGCCCTTCCATGTACTAGAAAGCCAAGAGCAGCATACAGCAGCACTGTCCCAACAGTGCTACAGCTTCCCTTCCCCAAGCATCCAGAAAGCCCAGTGGAGCTGGGGACACCACAGGGCAGCCCCACACGAGGCTCTGTGGTGGCACACTGGCTGGAGCTTCGGGTGCCCTGACAGAGCACTGCCCTCGCAGGCAGGTTTTGAAATGAGTGCAATTGTGTGATATTGACACACACAAAAAAATAAACCCTTCAGAGGGCTGCCAAAGAGTAAAAGAAGATGTGTTGGCTGGCAAGTGCTACAATACATCAAGACTCTGCTCAGGTAGGACTTTGTAACATGTTTGGGAATTTCATCTTCCCTTGGCCATTTGTCATTATTGACTATCACAGGTTCAGTCAAAGATCCCTTCACAACAAGAAATCACACCTGATGCCTCTTGTTCTTCTTAGTGGATAGCTTTAAATTGACTCTTGAAATAGCATGATTATTTCTCAGCATCATGAAAGCTTATTTTCCTCATTATAAGTAATCTGTTGGAAAATGAGGGAACATACTGTTCTCTTTTCTATTGTCACTCCAGTCGCAAAACTTAGGGCTTGTCCTAGGCTGGCTTTTCTACTAACAGTTTCTCCATCATCTATAAATGTAGGTATTTTTTTGAATTGTAGGAATTGGTGCATTTCCTTGGAATATAGATAGAGTCAGAACAATGAACGATCTGCACTATGTATGTTGGAAATGATCTGCACCATATATGCTCTAGATCCAGCAGTCTGGAAAAACATTACGAAACAGCATTTCACACAAGGAGGTTATCTCAAAGGGACACAGATCTGGATGGCAGGGTAAGACAGAAGAATGGGGGCAGAGTCCTATGTGATCTTTCTCAGTTTATGGTCACCTGTCTCTATTCTACACCTGCAGGCTCCTTGCCTGCTTTTCTCCTCTGGGCCACATGCCTCAGCCGGCACGGTCTCAAGTCCTAATTTCCTCCTCTCACCATTCTTAGAGCCAAAGCTGCTTGCCAGGGCTGTTGCCTCTTTCACATTCCTTGCATCTCATTTTTTTTTGTGCCAGTCTTCCCTCTTTTATGTATTTTTCCCTCTGACTTGAGATATTCTGTTTCCCTCTCCAGTAACTCCACCATCTATTCCCAGCAGCCCCGCCATCTTTTCTTTTCGTATTTCTCAGGTCCATGTCCTTGACTCTCTAGTCTCAGTTTCCAGTGATCACTCTTAACGTAGTGTCATTTTGTCTCACTTTCCTCTCCTGCTTCAAACTCCTTGATTCATTCCCACTTGCATGGGGAATGAGTCACCACCAATACATGTCTTGCTCTGGTCCAAATCAGGCAATCTGATTGAGGTCGACATTTTCTGAACTCACGAGGAGGAAAAGACAAGGCTCCCCTGCTTCCATTTGCAGTTCTGAGACCAGACAGGATACAACCCAGACTGACAGCTGCAGATCAAATCTAAAGAGGACAAAACTTTGAAGAATTTAAAGTATTAGCAATCTTAACAGAGCACAATGACTGGGTTGTTTTTTTTTTCTTTCACAAAGGCTAGCAGAACCGGATTGCATTTTGGGCTGCTTTTTGTAAATTCAGCAAAATTCACATTCTTGACATGAAATCACTGTCTTTCCCCAAGTAAGAAACCCAGGGTTCCAGAGCTTATGATGTCATCATTGTTTAAAAGAAAGGTTGCAAAAAATGTGGTGGAGGATATTCTGTATCTTCTGCAAGACTCATTTCCAGATGTGACACCATTTTTCAAGCTTATATTCTTTCCCTCTGTTCTCTTTCAACTTGCTCGCTCAGCCTTAAGTCCAGCCACTGTTTTTCATTTAATAGCAATTGCTGCCTATGTCCTGTGCTTTTCAAGAGAGTGGCTACTGCATATGATTTGGTACAGAAGGCCTCTCTACTTACATTTTGCTGCTCTTAAAGCCTCCGCAAACATAGCACAACAAATGCTGAAGTGCTATTGTCCTGCATTTTTCCATATCTCTTGATACGATGGAGAAGAGAGTTTCTTTGGCTTTCCTCTACCTTGGAGGGCAATTGTTGGAATACAGGTGTTGTCCTTTTTTCTGCTTTTCCTCCCTTCCCCAGCAATAGGGGTTAATGCTCCACTTTGACCTTGTAAGCATATAATGCATACATACTGGTGGGTGTTCCTTTTGGGGATGACTCAAGAAGATCTATTTCATGGGTCCCACAGTGTTGTCAGGTAAGGCAGGGCCTCAGTTTAGACAGTTGTGCAATGACATTAATTGTTGTGTCTCTGTAGTGCCTACACCAACTGGATCTTTCCATTCCTGATATGATATACTGCCCAAAGAAGAAGCCAGGAAGCATTCTGGCATTTACAGCTGTTCTTTCTACAGGCACGTCTGACATTCTCACTGGAGCAAGTTCTTGCCCCAAGAAGCAAAACACACTTCATACATTTGTTAATGCCTGCCCTTAGATTTTATACAGCTGCTACTCCTGCACCTAGTAAACCACACAAAGCAAGGAAGCAGCTCCAGGAAAGCTCGCATTGTAGAGCACAGCTGGTACCAGACTGCTCATATACCCGAGCGAGAAAACTACAGCAGGGATAGCAATCGTAGAATCACTTAGGTTGGAAAAGACCTTTATGATCATCAAGTCTCATCATTAAGCTATCACTGCCAGCTCCACCACTAAACCATCAACACGTCTTTTAAATACCTCCAGGGATGGTGACTCAACCACTTCCCTGGGCAGCCTGTTCCAGTGCTTGATAACACTTTCAATGAAGCCACTTTTCCTAATATCCAATCTAAAACCTCTCTTGGCTCAACTTGAGTTTCCTCTCATCCTATTGCTTGTTACTTGGGAGAAGAGACTAACCCCCACCTCACTACAACCTCTTTTCAGGTAGTTGCAAAGAGTGATAAGGTCTTTGAGACCGATAATGCTGAGGCCCTTTGTAGGAAGGCAGGGAGAGTGCAAATGCAGGGCTCTGCCTTCCTCTGCAGCTGCTGGCAGAGAAAGAGTATCTGTTACAAGGAAACACATGCCGTTTCTCCAACCAAGTGAAGAAAGCCATTCTATGCAGGATTGCTGGCCTTCTTCCTAATATTCTGAAAGGTTCAACAAAGGCAAGTACTCCTAGCAATCTTTCTACTTACCCCAGAGGAACATCTGACAGTTTCCTTTATATTCTAAACTGTAAAATTGGAAGTCTCATGAATTAGGGAGTAGAACCTGCATACACAACCAAAAGTTGTGTATGACTAAGGGGGGGTGACTCAACAGTATCGAGCACCAGCATTTTTCAAATATATAGAAGAACCCATATTGTCTGTACACTAAAGAAGTTGCCACAAACAAAACAAAGACCAGAAAACAGTCCTCTGTCCCTTCCAGAAAGCAGCTTGTCTAAATGTGAGCATTCAGTTTCTTAGCAGTGTTTTTTTACAGACTTTGCTTTATTTATTCTTTAAGAAATCAGGCCCCTTCCTCAGAAAAAAAGAGTGTGCATCTCAGAAAAAAAAAGTGAAGCTAGAGTTCAACTCCATAGTCATCATGCATTCTGCTATCCTCAAGCCTGTTCGGTTTGAAAAAAAATAATTCACAGGTCCCCCTTCAAATCTGGGGTTCCCTAGACCTATTGAATGAGCAAATAACCATTCAATGTGTGACAAAGAGCTTCATTAGGAAAAAAAGAAAAAGGCAGGCCAGGTTAGATCAAATGTAGGCAATAGAGAAGCTGTCCTAGGATTCCTACTGCAGCTGCTGCTGAGGACTACTGGGGTGATACTTTCTCAAGCTCCTGACCTCGTCACCGGATGGTGCATGGAGCTTCCTGGTTTATTTTTTAAAGTAACCTGACCTGTCAAACCAGTTATTCTTGGTCAGAGAAGAGCATTTCTGAAAATTATGAATTTTGAGTAGAAGATTATCATAATTTGATCAAGAGTGAGTATAGTCAGAAAGACTACATTTTATTAACAACTGGCAATGTGTCTATGGCAAGTGTTCCTTGTTCCTCCTATGCTCTTACCTTCTAGAGCTCCCCTAAACCCTTCTCACATCCCACCCAGTTGTCTTCTCAGCCTGTCAGTGCACCAAAAGGCAATATACACAGTGTCAGACCCGAGGCAGTAATACACATGGCAGTTGGCCAGCCAGCAATCCAGAAAGATATACATCTTTACCTACTTTCTTTGCTTCTGGGCAGACAGGACAAACATCATTATGGGCCAGGCCATTGCCTTCCTAGGTCTGTGTTGTTGCCCTTTGGAATTCCAGCTTGTCATGCATGAAGAAATCGTGAGATTACAGTGAATAACAAGCTTAACATGGGTCAACAATGTCACAATATTGCAATAAAGACATTCACCTTTTGGACTGCATAAGCAACAATATAGTCTCCAAGACATATGAAGCAATCCCTGCAGCATATTGAGCAATGGTAGGGTCTCTGGTGGAGTACTGCCATGTTTTTGGAACAATATTTCATGAAAGAAAGGCCACAAGAAGGATCCAAGACTTAGGACACACAACCTAGGAGGAAATGGTTTCTTTAGCTTAATGAAAGCTTGATTCTAGTAACAGTCTACAAATACATATAACTCAGTTCTGTGAAGGAGCAGAAGGGAATAAACTGATGTCCATAGTGAACAGTTTATGAAGGATTATGCAAAGGATTATGAAGAGCGCAGGAAGAGATTGCTTTGGGAGACTGATATGTTTTTATCTTCAGTTTGTTTGTTTTTCATAACTAGTGGAAGGAAATCTTTTTATAAATATTTATAGATATATTTAAGGTTGTCTTGGAACGGGAGACAGACTGCATTAACTACCAAGGTCTCCTGAAGTCCAGATTTTCTACACGAGCACAACAGAAAAGATACGGGGCTGCCACGAACACACACAACATGCTCAGCCTGATACAAGATGCATAGACAGAGGATCTTAAATCAGATATTGTACACTGTATATGGATTTTCTAAATCATTATAGGCATTGACAGAAAATGAAAGGCCAAGGTTATGTAAATATTGTATCAATAGCCTTTCCTTTTCTCAACAATTCTTCAAGACAGCACATTTGGACGAGCAGAGAGTAATAATTATCCACTCCCCAATCAGAAGACCATCTGTATTTAAGATACTGATTTTTGCTGGTCAGTTTGAATATTTGTGAAGGCAGATTGTAAAGTAGCGATTTATGACTGTAATAGTAATACTAAAGTATGAGCAGCATTTGATGTAGGAGGGGGGTGTTACTCCTGTTTCAGACCAAATTTTCACTTGGCCTGTATTAAAATGATTAGCTTTGTCAGGTATTGTCAATAATGGCAGAGAAGGAGCCATTTTCTCAGCAAAAGAAAGCAGATTATTGAAACTTGCCATCAAAGCTGTTCTGCATGGGGGAATTAGAAAGGCCATTCTAAACCCATTGACAGGCAGGTGGGGCTGCTGTCTCTAGTACAAAAAGAGCACCCACCAGTGCTGTTTCTCCAAAACCTAGTATGAAATAGAACTGCAAACTAGCAAGGTTGACATGCTCTCAGCTTTGGCGAAAAAACAGCCTGCAGAAAAATTGCTGGACTTCAATCCATATTGACTCCACTAGCGATTATAATGCAGAGAACAGTATGCATAGATGCCCCAGCTTCTTTAAACAGAATGGAGAGAAACAGTCCTCATAATAAATGTGGTACCTGTAATTCTGTACTCCACGTGCAATCATGCAAACTGCTGGGTGCTCCCTTCTCTTACAGCCTTTGAAACCCACAGAACAAGGGCCTTTACAATCTTTCCCACACACCAGAGTAGCCTGGTGTGGTAGCCGTTTATCCAAAAAAGAAGTCATTTAATATATTAAGAGATGACATGGTCAGAAGAGTAACAGCAGGCTGTCTCTTCTCTTACACCTCTGACTCAAACCTATTCTCTGTCAGTAACTTGCCAAAGCTCCATATATTCTAAGCATTTTTCCAAAATGGGCTCTCAGGGTGGAGTTCATGCAAGAATCAGCCTCCAAATGTCAGGCCCAGTCTTGCAATCTTCACGTCAATTGTTTTGTTGAAGTAAACGGAACTGCTCCTGTAAAAAACGCGCAAAAGGCCGTGTGTCGAGCTGAGAGATGGGCCAGCAATAACAAAAGTTCTTTTTAAAATGCTGTATCACTGTCACAAGTTATCACAGTTGAACAGCACTGTATAGCATGGCGTTCTTGATCCTCATCTCCTCCAGAAACCTAAAAATACTCCTCTTTTTAAAACAATGCAAGACCCCTCTGCTGTGAAATTCTAAGCAGAGACACCCTTTATATAAGTACAATTCCCAGGAACTGGACACAAATAGTTTAGCTGGTGCTGGCGTCAGCACATTTTGGTTCCCGAGTTCTTTTAAACGAAATGGTTGAAGTTAATGAAGAGGAAGCAGAAGGCCTCCTTTGGTTGGCTAAGGCAGCTACAGCGCAGTTTTGTCCAGAATGCTTACACGTTCAGGATCCAGCCCTATGGAGCTTAGTATCTCCTACCTAATACTGAGGAAAAGTAATTCATTATTATCAGGAGCTTAATCCCAGTTACCCCTTTTTTGTTGTTGAATAACCATTCACCAGCATTAAAGAGGTAGCAGATGAAGTGCAACCAAGTTCACCAACCAGGGTATTTCTAGCAGCAGGCGAAACCCCTGCTCTGTCAAGGAATGAGGTAGGAGATGCAAGCAGTTATGGTGTAATAGAGCACAACGTGGCACGTGGCCATGATACCAGCTTTAGAGAAATGCATACAAACGTTCTCATTTTGCTTTTGCTTCGTTTTTAATGTACTTGAGGGTAAAGAGGGAAGAAACTGGTGCTATTTCATTGCTTTTAATATTTTGATTTTGCAGGCACATCTGCACCTAGTTTTTAATATTTAACCTTGAGAATCGTTGGATGTAGATTCTGGATCTGAAATGCCACACTATGTGTATTTGGTTTTTTTAAGACATGGTAACAGCTGGAAGAGAACAAGGCCTTTCCTGGCAGCAGTAATAAACCTCTCAGACATGAACTGCATCTCTCAGCAGTTTGTCCTACGTGTGTCTTGCATCACATGCTGTCGTCTTGCAGTCATGAGTCACTTGCTTCAGCTCCCACTGCTCGGGGATATCGGCTTGGCAAAGCTACGTCGCTACACAGCTTATTCCCTGAGGAAATGTGCACACAAAGCAGTGGGAAGTCAGGCCACCGCTGTGCTCAAAACAGAACAGATTTGCATTTGAGTTCAAGCTGCAGGGAGCACATGCTAAGTTGACTAATACCACGTCTATTTCTAGTCCTGTTACCTGGGTAATGGCAATTTCATTCTGTTCTTTTCCTTCAGCGGTTACAAAAAGATTTTATACTTCAAATTAACTTTTAAAAATCTGAATGAAATTCAGTAAGTTTACAAATAAACTATGTATTTTTTACATTTAGTGTCATTTCATTAAATAGCAAGATATTAATAATAGAGGACAGATTTCAGGAATCTGAGAGATGTTAGTTCTGCTCTATGCTGGAAATTCCTTTTTACTTTGCTCCTAATTTTGCCTGTGTGTTAGGGGACAATTCTATTCACTGCTGTAGCTTTGACCATTGTGAATAGCACCAGCTGCTAACCTAGGTAGTTCTGAAAGTCTCCTGGTTTTTCTTCTTAGTACAAAAATATAACATTAGGACAAAATTAACATACATTAGTAGGACCAGGATTTCATCAGGAGTTTAAGAACAAACCTAGGTTTGCTAGATTCAGCATTTACTAGCAACAAGTACATTGTTGGTTAGCACCCATAAATATCTAAAAAAGAAAAAAAAAAAAAAAGAAAAAAGAGAAGCCTTAGCTCTTCATACACTTCTCCAGAGCTGCAATTCACACAAATAGCCAAAGTTACAAAACCTAAGAGAATATTAATCATTAGCTCCCATTCTTGGAACATGAATAAAGAAAAATTCTTTTCTGGAACCCAGCTTAAGCTCAGCAAACAGCAGTTCTAGGGCTATCTCCCAAAACTCTATCGAAAGTAAAAGGGATAAAATGAGAGCCTGAGACTATAGAACATTCGCATGACATGAGCAGCAGAATTAAGCACGAGCCAGAGAATCTGGACTTGGGTTTCTTGAAAGGGAGGACAAGAAAACAACATTGGTTTGGGCTCATTTCAGTCTCTCACCTTAGTGAAAGGAAGATGCTTCGCACGAGTTTATTTCTTATAAGGACCTTTCATCTTCTCAGATTTGGTATCCTTGCACTGAAGGAGAGAAACTTTTTGCATAAATTACCAACACCGCACAGTGGAAAAACATCCAGTAAGATACCAGCAGGTTTGACAGCAAAGATTTTTCTCCAGGGCAACTAACAACCTCTCTATCTAAATAAGCTAAACTGATACAGAAAACATGAAGATTGCATGAGATAAATGGGCAAAAACTAAAACTTGCCATCTGTTCCTGGCAGAGCATTAGCATTATCGGCAGCAATGGTAGGTTCCTTGGCCAGTTAACATCACTGTCCACTGCTGGTTAGAAATAATCAGCAAAAACATCTGCATCATGTGCAAGCCCTAAATGTGCCAATGGTGCTGTGCCTGGCTTTACAATGCAATATGATACTTACTATTCTTGGCAAACAAATATGTTGCGGGAGTTCAGGCCCTCAGTGGCCAATTTTGCAGCCTGTGGACATCAAAAGGCAATTTCTTCCCCTCTTGCTGTAAAGGGCTCCTGAATGGATTTCTAAGGAAGAAACAGTGGGCCCTCTCTCCTTTCTGTCACTCTATTTGAAGGCAGTGCAGATCTCGTCAACGATTCCCGTTCTTCCTTTTAAAGGGATTAATGATGGGGAAAGACTTGAGGGCTTTCTTTTCAGAAACAAAATTACCCCGTGGCAATACTCAGCAGAGACAAGTACACATTATTGGATTATACAAGTATTTAAAGTTTCAGCCTTCATTTTATGGCAGATGTCTCCCAGATGTTTACCATAATGGCAAAGCCTGTGAAAATGTGTCTCAAGACTGGAATGAGATCTGCTTCTAAAAAATCAAGAGTGTGGAATTCACTTCCCTGGAAAGCCTGACTCTTGGCACTTCCACTTTTTTTACAAATCTGTGTCAAAGAGGTATGGTTTAGTCAGGGATGCTCTCCACATACCCACTAGTTCCGAAAGAGCAAGATTTCCTCATTCAACACTATTTCAGTATTGTATCCTCCTCTGAGAAGTATCACAGAGACTGGTCCAGGCTGGAGCTTGACCAAGGCTTGATTAAACTAAAGCCTTCAATGGCAAAAATATTGTAGGAAATTGTGCACTCGGAAATCTTAATGGACTTTGGGGAGAAGTCTGGCTTTTCTGTTACTCTGGTCTTGAACTCCAATTTAATTCTTTTTCCTTTCTGTTTTAATTCTTTGTCTGACCTTGTATGCATATTTTTGTGCTGAGTATTACATTTACAATCGTACTAGCCCTTTTAGTCTTCAGGGAAGGTGGACCATAGAAACAGCAACAGCAGCTTTTCAGCAATAATCATTGCAGGAATGCAAACAGGAGATAGTTTCCAAGACTGCAGAACTTGTACCCACAGCTGAAACTACACAGCGAGCAGAATTCAAACCACCCAGGGCTTTACTTTGATTATGCAAGACAAATATCTGAAAGAGAAATGTAAATAAGGAACAGTCTAGCTTAGAAACTGTGTAATTGCACTGCTACGTGTTCTGTGTGGAGCATTGTATAATTGTTGTGCTGAAGCCATTGGAGATTTTTAAAAAACAACAAAACAACCCCCCCCCGCAAACCCCTCTGAAATTGGCTAATATCTGCTGGTGTTGAATACAGAATTTTGTGATATTTCAAAAGAATGCCATACAAATCCTACAGGAATGGTATTACTAGTAAGTGCTCTTCTCTGTTTAACTCCCCCCAAAGGACTCAACTCACAACTGATTATAGGAAGGATATGAAGCCTTAAAGCTCTTCTCCAAGAAGAAATGTTCAAAAGCCTTCTTACATAGGAAAGAACCTCACAAATGCCTCCTTTAACATTTCTGTATTTTTCTGGTGTGGGGCCACTATAAGACAGCGTGGAGGTGCTAAAACCTGAGGCCTACCTCTTAGAAATAAGGAACAAAAGCAGCTCAACAGAACACAGTTAACCCTATCTTTTTTGAAAGTCAATTTCTGTAAAAGAATTCATCTTCCAAGATTAAATTAATGCAAACAAGCTTCTAAAAACAGCTTTTGGAGCTTTCTTAACTGCCCATAAGAAGGCTTCCTAAAGTATCAAAGATTTTTCCAAGTCTAATAATAAGACATGCCAATAAAGTGGCTATCTTAAGAAAACTATTGTGCAAATTTGTGTTAAGAGTATTTTGTCTGCCTCCTGGATTTTATTTACAGTAATTAACTATTATTTGCAACATGTTGCAATGTTTTTTGCAGATTAAATATTTGTTTTTCCTCCTCAAACTGGTTTGTGCTTTTACACATTAAAAAAAAATGCTTGTTTGGGCCCTACAACAGAGAAAACTCTCTCTTCCCCTGTCATGGATAAGAGGAAAAAAAAATCTTGCAATTCCTTAAATTGAGTTAGAATTGTATAATCTGGGATGCAGCCATTACAGATGCCTGACTGCCACAGATTGATCAAATATGCTAAAGCTATTTTAGAGATAACACAATCATCATGTTAATAATTCTATCGGTCCAAAATATCGAAGGTGGCATGAGGTACTGCAGTAAGTCATATCTTGGCTAAACTACAAATGGGGAATTCCACATGACATGTATAAGAAAAACATATGCAGCACTTAATTTACTTTAATTTAATATACTGTCACTATGGTCTTCAACACTATCACTGCATAGTACCATCTAGAAACTTAGATGTGTGAATTATTTTGAACATGTAAGAAGAATGTCACTTTTACAGGATGTTGTTCTGAAGGAAATCTCTTTTCATTTTACCTGTGGATTTATGTTTTCATTTTACTAGTGCCACTGCTGCGGATAGATCACTTTCCTTTGTCAGAATAAAAATTTTTGCATTTCTGAAAATTCTGTGCCTGTCAAGAGAACAAGATTAATTTTTTTTTAATTGATCCTGTGCAGTTACAGGGCCTGTCAGTACCTGAGGCGCAGCGCTGTGTGGGATTCCTCTGTGCACGGGACTCCATATGCTAACAGGTAAGGGAACAGCTTTTAGTGTCCATCTCATACCTACTTTGGCATCTGCACAACCATACCTTTGAAATACCTCACCACGTTTTCACTTCAATTACCAATTTTAATTGTCAAGGAATGACGGCCTGTGATCTACTTGTTTCTCCTGAGCAATCTTTCAGCTGCTGGTATCTACTCTATGGCCCAGTTACAAGGTCAGAAGCTCAAGCTGTATGAACGGCTGCCTCTATCACAACCCTATTCATTCTCAGTCTTCATCAGGTTAGGCTATTTATACAATAAAAATAAAATACAATAAAAAGAGAGTGAGCACACGCATGCATGCAAGCAGTTTGTGCTTTCAATGGTCCCCCGGGTGCTACCCTCCCCGTCTCCCACTCCACAAATTTACGGATTTTCCCAAAATACAATGTCCACAAAAAGAAGATGGTTTATTGGACCAGACTAAATGATGTAATGCTTAGACAGTGCACTTGCATCAACAATGCTGTTGCAGAGGTACATAAAGTGACAGGTGGGATTTTCTCTTCTGCCTGTAATTAAGTCTAAGCACAGAAAATAAACGACAAAAAAAGTATTTGCTGTTTTCCAAGTCACAAAGCTTTGATAGACTATATAAGATCTTGTATACAAGTGATGTAAATATAATTTCAACTTTTTGCTTTGCTGAATTCATTTTGTGCTTTTGAATTCTCATGAAGCTATAAAGAATCATAAACTGTTAGAGCTTGAGAAATACAAAGTTGATCAGATTCATAACAAAAATATAGAGACAATCATTACAAAATACTGTCCTTTAAAAGGTATGCCACATTAACTTACTTTGACTCACCACAGCATGACTGGCAGCTGCAGAGACGGAATAACAGTATGAAAAAAAAAAAATCTATGAACCAGCGATATCAAACAAGTCAGATCGGTTTTTCTTTTCTCTTTTCCTATCAATACATCTCTCCTTACAATACCATTGTGTCTGTGCAGTGGATATCCCAGATGTCACATCTATTTCTCCTTTTTCTGTGTTCAACATTTATCAGAATTGTCACTATCCAAATATTTTGGGTAATGTATTCAATTTAACCCAACAATGCTGACTAAACTGCATTGACAGCAGTTGGCTTTTGTTTGTAAAGTTGTCCTGAATGAAATACCAGACACACTGAAGACAATACACATGCCATATGCATATTTACAAAACATTCCACCAGTTTCATGGCACAGATGGATTACGCATGAATCCCAACAAGCAATCACATCACTAAATTCTTTGATAAAAAAAGTGACTGCCATTTCTGCCCTCTCCATTTAGCACTGCGGGCAACAATGTATTTGGACAAGCAATAGGTTCAATGGATCTGTAATCAATGGAAAAAGATCCAGACAGCCATTTAAATACATTTCCGTAATAGGTTATATGTATTAAACCCAAACAAAACCAAACATCAATGCATCCTGATCCTGGATGTTTCTCTGCACACCAGATCCACCTACTGATTGTTTGCATCTACATCCCTGGAGGAATATGGCATCTCCAACCTAATGCATTAATAACCATGCACATACAAATGTGTTTATGCATATTCCACAAGAGACTTCTCACCCACAGTACAAGACAAACAGTACAACATATCAAACAGTCTTTCTTAAATCCTACTTACCATGATTTTGTCAAAAAAATGCATTATGCTAATATACAACGAGATTTTTTTAAATATAAATGAACAATAATTGCTCAAACAGCAAGTTTCCAGATGTATTCTCCAGAGTTCTTCACTGATCAGCCAAACAAATACAAATCAAAACAAACCCAAATAAAATACAGTCCTTTATTTTAAACAAGAAAAGACAAGCAAAATGACTTTCTGGCAGTACCACAAGCCATGGACTGTCACAAACTTAGTGCAAGAACTGGCACGGATTAGAACTGAGCAACTGAGACCAACCAGCAATCTATAAGGACACAAGTATTTTGAAGAAATTCTAGATGAGCCATGAAAGAGCAGTTTCACTCCAGTTGCTTATGGGGAGTGATTTGGCAGAGGTCAGCATCAAGACTGGAAAAAAGTAGTATTGACTTATGCAAATATATTATATCACAAAATTTACTTTTGCTGGCTAAATTAGCCAAATGTTTACCAGTTACCATTAGACAAGGTAATGAAGCAGACCTACCCTCTCTCCTATAGGATCACAGCAATAACTCGTGAGAAGCTTCATGAATAGCTTTGCTTTGGCACCAGGTTGTGCTTTGAAGCTGAGCTCTAATGTAAGCAAAACTTTCAGAGGAAGATTTAAAATCTTCCAACCATATAAAAAACGTTTTTATTTTCATTTGCTCTCCCCTTCCTCAGAGTTTCCCCTCAGAATACATTAATGGTCTCTCACAGCAGTATAACGCATTCTTTACCAAAGAAGCAAAGAAAAAACAAAACATGCATAGTAGTAATAAAATATCCAAATAAAAACTTAACACAAGGAAATGCTATGGAAAGAATTCTTCTGGTTCTATATCAAAACCAAAACCAAGCTGTCTGGGCTGTGAAGTTTTACCCTGTATTGAGAGGCACCAAAGCTTTTAGAGAGAGACGCGTGTCCTAACCAGAGACACACTACATCGATCAAGCTCTCTTTAGGAATACCCGAGGTTCATTCACTGAATGAGATCTGAGTTCTGGTAAAACGTGGTGACACCAGCTGCTAAAGTAGAAAATGAGGAGTCTTGTCAGACCTTCAGGAAAGGCAGCAGTGGGGGCTGGGGAGAAGACTTGCAAACATCAAAGATTTCTCCCATGTGAGAGCATTATTTCATCTACATTAAATAGAAGGAGCCAGCTTATAATATGAAAAGCCAGCTTTGGCACTTGTGTTACTGAAAATAATGTGGTGACTGTTCCCAACTCAGCAGGCAACCAGCTGTGAAGGTTTCTTTGTAACAGTGACCACTTGAGCAGCTAGGCATTTATTATCCCAGGGAAAGCTCGCTTCCTACCTGTAAACTATCCAAGTCCAGCTGTTACTAGAGACATGAGGTAATTGTTATTTCCAGAAGAAGAATTAACAAGATGCCAAGGGTGACACACAGAAAACAACGGGGTAAAATTTTAAAATACATGAACTAGGAGGTTTAAAATCTATATTTTCTTTTTCCATTTTAAGACCAATGAAAGTTTAATAGCATGACGCACAAGTATTCTTAAACTGGCTCAAAAACACCCCGACACTGGAACAATCAAACCCTGAACATTCCTTAATTAAATGAATGAGTCTCTCGGGAATGACATGGGCAGAGACCATACTTTTTGTAGACCAAACCTGAGCAGAGACTGGATTTTGTTTCTTTTCTGTAAATACACAAAACACGTATTTCAAGATACAGCTAAAGTGGTGTCAAAATAGCAATGACCCAGGTCACAATCAGAATTTTGTATATACAATTTGTATTAACTTAAAAAAATAAAGAAGTTCAAAATACCTCCAGAGAACATTCTAGGTTAGCAAAATGTCCTGTACAAAAGTAGGCCACATCTGTTGGTTTACAAGAAGTCCATAGCAGTTGGTCTCTTCTTTGCTGCTATAGTAAATGGTTTCTTCATTTGAGGTTGTCCTGCTGGGGTACATGTGGGTGACTTCAGCACCCCATGGCGGGGTTTCTGTTCAGGATTGAAAGCCACACGGGAGGGTCCTTCTGGGCTCACTAATATACTTTTGTCAGTTTTCTTAAACTCTGTTGAAAAACAAGCAAACAAGTTAAAAGAACCACAAATCCTGGAATAACTGGGTCCATCAATCAACTGTGGAATTGCCCAGCCCTGGAAGTCTGCCTTAGATCTCTATGTCTATCACTAAGGACCAGAAGCCTAAGACTGCAGAAAAAATGGAGAGATGGTGATGGAGCTCTTAGCAGAGTTCCTTTGAGAATGGGGTCTGTTGCACAGAGAGGCTGTGAACCATCCCCCATGGTTTCACAGGCCACTGGAGACTCTGGGCCTACTCCTCAGAAACAAGTGTTACAGCTGTCCTGAAGAACACTGGACTTCAGTTTAAAAGATGACAATGGGGTCTACTCTGACTGTTAAACAGCATTGCTCCAGAGACTTTTCGTTATCCCTTCTGATGACAGGTAGGCATTTATTTCTCTCTGTGCAGCCATGTTATATTAATACAGAGATATATATAGATCTAAACCCACTATTCTCTATTTGAACTTGGCCTATAGCACATTTCAGAGAGTTAAAAAATTTGCAAAACGAATACATGGAATAAGCTTTTAAGCTATGGAGCAAGACATTTATTTAACAGGGAAAACACTGTCTGCTTACAAATGGGATCCAGAAGGGAACTGACATTTATCTACTCATTACCATTAATAAACCACAGGCAGCCAAGATGAAACTGAAACTCTGCTATTAAGCAGCCCGAGCTCATCAGCATATCAGCACCTTTGTCCTGGGAAACAGAAGTGAGCAATGAAGACTGTGAAATGCATATGTTTCCCTTAGAGGTGCTCTACAGAAGAGGCAGCTCCGAATGCAGAGCCCATCACTCTGCTGCACCATTTGCTTTCCACAAGGCTCCTTCTGCAAGCCAGTAATGCAGCACACTGCAATCAGGCAAGTCGAGCTGTTGGGATGAATGTCCTAAACTTTACCATCTCCTCTGGACAGGAACTTGAGGATGGTTTATAAACTATATGCAAATATTGAGTCAAAAAAAGAGATCAGAATCATCCTGTTTCAGAGAACTGAAGCGTTTAGGTGTTTATCAGTGTGTACAGCTTCCCCTTTCCTCAGCTACAAGACAGATTGCAGAGACACACAGATGCATTAGACTCACCAGCAGTCATGTTTTTATTCAAGCCAAATGTGACTTTTTTGGAACTGGACGACTGCAGCTTGTTCAGCTATGAAGTAAAATAAAGACATGAAAGAAAGTAAGATTTCTGAGGCAATGCTACAAGTTCTTTTACCTGCATCCCATCAAAACCAAGGGAAAGCAGCTTGCTTCCTTCATGTGATTTAGAACTCCCCCAATCCTCTAGCAGTGACCCCTGCTAATACAGCACCATTTTTCTAGCCAAAAGCAAACATTCCATTTCTAGAGAAATCACATATTCTCCTTAACATCATTACATAATTCAACAACAAACAAGAAGATATTTGTGTATTAAATACACTGGCCACACAGCACTCAGGCCTCAAAGTGCAATGAGGGCTTCAAAAGATATAATGTGTTAAAAAGGTTTAGAAAAGAGGGCAGTCTTTTGAAGCCCTGTACTGTTGCCTGCCTCCACAAATTGCAAGAAACAGAGGCACAACATCCTTTACCAAGACCGCAAGGCAATTTATGCTTTTGCTTTCTTGCAAAATGAGCAGGTTCAGAATGGTGTCCTTTGAAGAAGGTGGTATTTTTCTAAAGCAGGGGGGGAAAAGAGATTTTGAAGATGGCTACAACTCATTTTCTGAAACTCTGGAGCCATGTGTGTCTACAAGGAAATAAGAGCATTTCCATTTTTATCTGCCTACGTTAGGAGATTAAAGCAGACTGGAAAAGACAGCATGAGAGAGGTCGTGCCCTTTGCTGGGGCAGGTAGCTTGAGAAGAGAACTGTGCCCAGACTTGCCATCTGTGAGATCCCATTACCTGCATGGATGCCCTGGTGGAAGAGATGGTGCTTCTGGCTTTCCTAAAGAACACACCCTTTGGTACAGTTGGTTTTTCAAATTTCACAAAATCACTTCCTTGTTTTCCTTTCTTTTTCTTTAATGGTGATAGAGCAGTGCTGCTTTCCTATACAGAAGAGAAAGGAAAAAAATGCTCTCAGTACATAAAGTCTGTAGTTAACTCTACCTAGTACAGTGATCGGTGCTCAGAGCTTACCACACACAGCTTCTGTAAATACTGGCACAGCTGAGAGACAGTAGGTGGTAGTCACATAAGGTAATCATCACTGTGAACTCTCAGGAGTTAGTTTTGCAGTTAGCATGGCTGAAAACAGAAGTTTAATCTGTGGACTACCATGAGAGGAAGTTCAGCTATGTTTCACAGCAACCTACAGATGTGAAATTCCGAAAGCAGTTTGCAGCTCTGCTTTGGAAAATGTCCAGGGCGTATGGCCTCGTTCAATTTGAAAATCACTTCTGCTTTACACAAAGTAAAAAAAGCTTAAGTCTTTTAGTTTTCTGAATTCTTGAGACAAGTGTGAAATAATGCTGAACTTGTCTGACTTTTCCCCTTCTTCCCCTCCTCCTCCCTCTTGATATTTGAAGCTAATTCTTTGGAGGTGTGTGTTGTCTTCGAAACCAAGAATCAAAACATGCCTCTCATGATTTCTGGGCACAAGACTAGTATTACGTAACTAAAACCAGGAAATAAAACAACATGCTATTTCTCAAGCAATGAAAACCAAATTAGCAAAGCCTAATTTCCTCCACATTTGTGCATTTTAGCTTTACCCTGCCCTCTTCTTATACCAATACTCTTATTCTCCTCCTGACTCAACTTCCAAATTTGTTTCCTTGTCTCTGTTCCCCCACTCCCGCTCAACACACACATATGCACACAACTACTTGGACTGGGCAAGAAACAGCAAATGCTATCTTTTCTTTGGAATTGGGAAGAATGGCCCACTAGCCCATGTGCTGACTGGCTAGCCAGCCAACAGACAGGTGCTGGCATCATGCTGCTGCCTTTCCCTCAGCAGTTATACTAATTTCTGCCAACAACTAATTGCCATGATGCTTGCAGAAACTTCACCTTGAATCTATCATGCATCTTTGAACCTGTTGGTCAGATGCAGCAAAGTTTTACAGAGATGGGGGTGGCATAATCATGTTTTCTGAGAAACTAAGCTTGCATAGAGGGAGAAGGATAGGTTATGCAACACACAGTATTTAGGCAACAGAAGAGCAAGAAACAAGCAGTTAAGGTATCAGTGGCAGGAGAGGGAAGAACCCCTGCACTCTCTCTCCTAGCCATGCTACCAAAAAAATATAGTGCAAAATGCTTCTTGACTCTCAAACTGCAGAGCAAAATTAACCCTTTCCTTCTTATTGCCAAAAAGAAAGTGGGGTTGAGAGGTAGAGGTGGAAAAAAAAGTTTGTTCCCAAACTCCAAGACATAAATTTTTGAAGACTACAATCAGACCTTCCTAGTGAAAAAAAAAAGTATTGTCTTTGTAAAAAACTGGACCATTCTTAAATGTGATCTTACAGCTGTCGATGACATTGGAGGCCACGGTCTCATATTCACTGTTCACTTTTTCTCCAAATAGTTTCCCCACAGAGCATTAACAATTTGTTTAAGACTTAAGAAAAGTGAGCTAGCAAAAGAAGCCACTATCGGAATTCCTCTGGGCAAATCCACAAGGAGCTTATATTTATCTAAGTGGGGCTGATGCTGCTGCAAAAGGGACGTTCCATCTTCCTGTTCTACTATTCTCATCTTTTTGACAAAATATACCATTTCTGACCATTTTATAAGCTCAACCAGAGATCCAATGTAAAAGAACAATTAACCCAGGGACCAAAAAAGAGAAAAAAAGACAACCCCATACCCTAACAACCCAAGTTTCAGCTACATGAGTTCTTTCAGCTGAGTAACTGGCACAGGCTTTAATGTTGCTGCACAGGAGGGTGTAAGACCATGATGATGGTCGTGGATTTCCGGGGAACTGAGTTCTTTTTGGTGACAATGCATGATGACATCAGCATGCAGCCTGCCTGTAAAACCCCACACTCGGAAAGCTAAATATAAATTTGAAAATGAGCCCGGCAGTTCCTTCTGAAGGCATCAAAAAAAAGAATGAGATATACGTACCACCTTCCTGCTTTTTTTGCATGCAGTCTCCAGAACTCCATTAGCTTCGACAGAATTTAGCACCTCTTTTACTTTTCTCTTCTTTTTCAAGGTTGCTGCTTTCTGGCTGGAGACTTTCATCCCTTCCAAACCAACTAGCTTTGTCTTTGTCTTCAATTTGACCTTTCTGGAGGGCGTAGATTCAGAGCCTGCATCTTCTGACAGGGTCCCTTTGTTGGATTTCATATCAGTTTGCTGCAAAGGGGTATCCCCATTCACTAAGACAGCCCCTGCTTTCTGTTTCTTTCTCATGACCCGAGGAGTTAACGCTGTGACAGATGGGCTGACATCCTCTGCCTCACTGGCATTAGCTGGTCCGTTCCGACACGTTGGTTTTACAGGAGCATTCTGCACTTTTGGATTCATTTTCTTCAACTGACTCTTTTTACTCTGTTCTGTGGCTGTTTGACTGTTCTGCACAGAGATATCCTGATTTTCTCTGGTGTCAGTTACTACGTTTGTGGTCTCATTTGCCTCATTTACTAGCAATTTCTTTTTCTTCCTTTCCTTGTTATTTTCTGGCACCTTTCCCTGGCTAGAAACATTAGATTCAGATGTTTCAGCTATTCCCTCCTCACAATTTCCATCAGCTGTTCCAGAATCAGCACTTGGGCTACCCCTCTTCCTTTTTTTCCTCTTCTTCTGGGAAACTGATGCCTCTTTCGCGCTTGACATCTCTTGTTCATCCTCTAAATCTACCACAAAACACAGATGTAGAAACACAGATGTAAAACACAAATGTACTTACAACAACTGAATTCTATTCTTTTTTTCTTTAATTTTTTTCTTTTTCTTTTTAAATAGGCGTACTGTTTCTCTATCAGCTATCAGCAAGCACAACAGTTTTACAGCTGGCCAGGACATTGCATTCTTTTGATGCCTGGCCCAATTAATATTTTGCTGATCTTGCCTTGTCGCAGCTAATATCTAAGCCATTCCCTGTGGTAACCCTGTTCTGTATAGCAATATTGCTAGAAAAAATTGTTATTACACAATAATGATAACTCAGGGGTTCAATACTTAGGTGAGATATTTCTGGGTATGGCTGGGTTTGTGCCACGTCAATGTAAGCCATGATGCTAGAGATACTTGCACCTGGTTCTCAGTAACTCTCTTCACCTTTCCAGAAACACCCCTAAATTCCTGTATTTTAACAGTCATGCTATTTTAATAAGACTGACATGTTACTGTTTTTCTACAGTAGGTGGAACTGCTCAGTGGAGCAATGCAAACAACTGCTTACAGATTTGCTTTTGATTGAAATTTTTTAGGTGACGCTTGCCTCAAAATTGGTAACAAAATTCCCACCACTATCAGAGAGACCTTAATTTCACATTTAACCTTCATCACAACATGATACAAATCAGCACATCCTGAACAACAGGTTTGCTTTCTTCAGAACAGTGTCTGATACTTTGCCAAGTTACACAAGTGACTGCAGATTGTCCTCTTCCAAAAGTTGATCTTGCCTTACCTTTTACTTTTTCCAATTTGTTTTTCTCCCAAGGCTTGGCAGCTTTTTTCTTTCGCCTTCCCCTGCTAAATTCATCATCGTCTTCATCTGTAGAAACATCTTCGGGAAAATCCTGGGGGAAGATTCCTGTTGAGGAGGAAGGATAAAGTATTTAAAAACTAATAGTTCTATTTCTATTACCAGTATTATGCTGTTCATATACAGCATAACTCCCACAGAAAGAAAATCAACTCCTTGCTCCCCACTCAACCCAAAAGAAAATCATATGAGAGATTCCTAGTTAAGTAAAAATAATCCTCTGTCATTTAAGGACAAAGTACAGGGTTGCTCAAATTGTGAAGGGGATTTGGCCATTTCACCAAAAACATGTAAGGTGTCTTAATGAGATTTTAAAAAACCCCACAAAACAGTATGCTTGACATATACGTTAAAAAACAAACAAACAAAAAGATTTCCAGTCCACATTGTATGGGAACATTATATATCCCTTAATGGAAAGAAAATACTGTGTCTGGATGTCAGCCTCAGTCCTTACCTTCTGCTAAGTCCTGGAACCTGGAGGTGGGGAGGAAGGGAGAGAAAGAAAAACAAAACTGTTTTTATTTTCACTGGTTGACTACCAATAATAACACTAGCAGCACAGAGCTTAGTTCCGTCAAAATAAGAGCAACGTAATTTGCACAAGAAGAGTTACAAAGAGCTCATTCCAGAAGAGACCTGCCTCAGAAATTCAAAAACTCAAACCAAATCACTACAAGTACTGAGAAGAGAGAAATTTGACACTTCTCCTTTGTCTGTAACTTGCATGACACTCAATCTAATGTCACATTCTGCAGTACAAACCCACCCAGAGTAGATACACCTCAGCGAGCTGCAGTTGTCTAGTACCAATGAGGAACAGTAGCACAGGCTTCAAGCACCTCATGCACGCTATCCAGGGCTGTGAGACAAGCCTCCTCTCGTGACATCATCACCAGGACAAGTGAAGGCAGAAAGAAAGCAAAGTAAAAGCTGTTTAGGACAAGGAGGCACATGCAAGGTGTATTTCAATAGAACTTACTTTTTGACCAGCTTGTACAGACGCTTTCTGTTACGGGAAGGAGTATTTTTCTTGCTCGCCAATTCAAAGAGATTGTCAGCAACAGCCTTATAATCAAACTGTTGGAGGAAAGTATGATACAGCTTTTCTTAGTTAACTTATTCATGCAAGATAACATAATGTTACTCATGTTATCAACACTTCAAGTACTGTACGCATCCTTTAAACAGTCACTTCCTTTAAACCCAAAATATTTTTTCTCTGTTGAAATATACACCCCATACACATATGTATACTGACTTCTACAGATCATAGAATGGTTTGTGTTGGAAAGGACCTTAAATATCATCTTGTTCCAACCCCCCTGCCATGGGCAGGGACACCTCCCACTAGACCAGGTTCCTCAAAGCTCCATCCAGCCTGGCCTTGAACACCTCCAAGAATGGGGCACCCACAGCTACTCTGGACAACCTGTTCCAGTGTTTCATCACCCTCATAGCGAAAAACTTCTTCCCAATATCTGATCTAAATCTCCCCTCTTTCAGTTTAAAACCATTACCCCTCGTACTATCACTCCACTCCCTCATTCAGTTCCCCCTATCTCTCCTGTAGGCCCTCTTTAGGTATTGGAAGGCCACTGTAAGGTCTCTCCAGAGTCTCCTCTTCTCCATGCTGAACAACCCCAACACCCTTAACTTGTTTTCACAGGAGAGGTGCTCCAGCCCTCTGATGATCTGGGCTCACTCTAACTGGTCCATGTACTTCTTACGTTGGGGGCCCCAGAGCTGGATGCATTACTCCTGGTGGGGTCTCACAAGAGAAGAGCAGACGGGTAGAATCATCTCCCTCAACCTGCTGATCACACTTCTTTTGATGCAGCCCAGGATGTGGTTGGCTTTCTGGGCTGCCAGCACACATTGCTGGCTCATGTTGAGCTTCTCATCCACCAAAATCCCCAAGCCCTACACCTCAGGGCTGCTCTCAATCCATTCTCTCTCAACCTATATTGTGCTTGGGATTGCCCCAACCCATGTGCAGGATCTTGCACTTGGCCTGGTTGAACTTCATGAGGTTTGCATGGGCCTACCTCTCAAGCCTGTCCAGGTCCCTCTGGATGGCATCCCCCACCTCCAGCATGTAAATTAACAGAACCGTTGAACTCCCCATCACTTTCTCAAACATTCTTAATTCTTACTCAAGAGAGAAGCCAACCAACTACAAAACACCCACAAATATCTAGCTAAGTATCAGATTTAAAGCGTGCCATGTCCAATTCTTGCTTAAAAGCCACAGATGCATGAAGTGTATCTACGTGCATGTGTGTTTGATGGTGGGTGGATCTGTCAAAGACACCACAGTGCACTGGAAGTGGATCTAAAAACAACCCGAATTGCAGCATTATTCCTCTCGCCTACGTATCCCATCATCTAATACTTTTGCTCTTATTTTCAGTGAAGCTTATGCTGACTGCTTTACCACCCACAGTGACTTGGCTTTTACCATACATTTTTGAATTCTTGAAACAGGAAGGGAGGAACAGAAAAAAGAAGGCACGGGAAAGAGGAAAGAAGAATTCAGACAGGGATTTATTTTCTTACAAACTACTCAGAGAGTACATACTACACAAATACCACCATATGTTAGAGGAGAAGGAGATTAAAAACTTGTAACATGTTTATCTGATTAACACCCTTTAGTTCTGTACCTTTCGAAAGGGTTGGGAAAAAAGAAAAGAGAGGGTGAGCATCAGTAAGAGCAAATAAGCTACAAACCTGCAGAACTGTCCCGATACCATCATCAGCATTTTCATCATCATCCTCTGTTTTTTCAGAACTCTTTGCTGATTTTGTTGACAAACACCTGTCTGCTATTATATAAAAAAAAGACTGAATATTAATATTTAATTTGTGCAAACTGAGAAAGCACACACTACTCTGAAAGACAGAAGATCAGGTACATTTTTTTCATACTATCTTGTGAGCCTGCTCTGATTTAACTACTTTATGTCACCATTATGCAACACACAACTGCAGCATTATCAGTACCTTTTAAAAATTGCCTCTGTATCAGAGTATGTCTGGATTGAAATCCTTCCTGTGCAGATTTTTTTTAATATTTTTTTTTTAGCTTAAAGCTCTCACAGGATGCCAAAACCTCATCTTCCTCAAAAATGCTACAGACATCCAAGAGCCAAAGCCAGACTGGGTTATCATCTAGCACGGTTGCAGAAAGCTGATACTGCCTGGTTTTATAGAGACCACTCATTTTTGTGATGCGCTCTTGTGGAGTCACTTTGTTTAAGCACATCTGAAGGGAAAAGAGGAAAACAGAATTATCCTTACAACACCTTGAACATGCGTTTGACTGGTTCAGAGCAGTAATGTATTTTTAAGAACAGAGATTTTTAAATCCTAGAAACTGTTACCAGGGCCATTTAGAACTTCCTCCTCACCTGTGGTATTAAGCACCTCTTCATTTTTCCGTTTGTCTTCTTCAGATGTATCCTCCTCATTGCTGTTGTTACCCAGTTCTTTCATTAGGTCCTCGATGGCATAGGGGGACTGATCCACAATGAGCTCAAAAATACCAGTGGCTACAGCATGCAGTGTACCTCGACTGTGTTACAAAAGAGCAGGGGTGAGAGTTGAAGGGCAGAAGCATACACGCCCTCCCCATCGCGTTATAAAAATGGAAATTTGAGGGACACAGGGAAAAATGGGTAAGAAAGGAGAAAATGGAAGAGCATCTAGCTCTCCAGGTGAGGAAAGTGAACCTCCTGCTTCCTAAGCACAAGTCCTTTAATTCAAACAGTGTCCTGCCAATGTTACCCTCTTAAATTTCACTATGTTTATATGCTGCTCTACTGCTCTATATTACACTGCAACAACAAAGAATCTAACTAGCTCAGTTATTCTATGCATGTTTAAAAAAAAAAAAAAAAATAGAGACAAACCCAACCAACCGAGGTTGGTATCATTTTTACAAATCTATGAAGACTATCTATAGCTTTGATAAGCAGAGGTCATCTTATCTTCAAATGACCGTGCATATCGTTAGTAAAATATCCTTCTTTCTCTACATTCTGAAGTTATAGGATGACTCTTTTTCAATCCAATTATTACCGCGTGGAGCGGTATATGCAGAATTTCTTAATTCTTAAAAACTATTTATCCTTTCATTAAACTTACTCCTTTGATGTGGCAGCAATTTTGCAGAAAGGCTCAATGAACTTGAGATTCTGGTCTGCTGTGAGCTGTATGATTAGAAAGAAAAAAAATGAGTACAGTAAATATTGTATGCATACACTCAAATTTCTTGGTTATTTGGTGTACAGGGATCTTCTTTAAGAACTTAAGGCAAAGTCTTACACTATACTATCTAATTCCGACTGACAGGAGTATCCAGCAACTTTGTGTTACCACTAAATTCCAGATATTCCCTAGAATCATTATAAAAATGTTGACTGCTTTGCAGGTTTTAATCTACTGAGTACAGAAATACAACAAAGCTTCTTATTTTACATATAGAAACACAAGGCAGAGGAACCTTTTTTGTGCACCTTCACAAAGAAGGTCCGTAGCAGACATGAATAAGATCTGGGTTTCTCTTAACTGCACAGCCAGCTACAGCACGTACGACTCATGCTCTACAATCCAGAACCACAAAAGCTGCAGGCAGGATTGCTTTCAATACTGACTGCAAAGAATACAAATGTAAAAATGCTAACAGCTTCCTCCATTGCAAGGAGATGTACGAGTTGCCAGCAGCAAGAGGAGGTAAATCAGCAGGAGCCTGGAAGGAAGCGTGGGGCAGCGGGCAACTCGCTCTACTGGGGTAGCAGGAGAAATACTCTGGAAGAAGTTCAGCAGCACCAACTGCAGTAACAGGCTTTCAAATGCTGCAGAATTCTGCATCACTTTACTGTCAACCAAAATTAGGGGCAACTGAGACCACAATATACAGCAGAGAAACACAGATGTCATCAACAAAATGAACAACTGGATGTAGGGGGTAAATTGCTCAACATAAGAGCAACAATGTTTGAAGCCAACAATTGACAACTTTGAAAGCTCACGTTCTTCCCCTTTTCGGGTGTATTACATAAGCAGCAAAGAGCAAGCTTTATGACAGTTTTTGCAAAAGCAAAGACTGTCAAACGTATTTACACAAGGAAAAAGATGTTAAGTCCCTTCTGTTGACAAATGAGAACAGTATAACTTTTCTATTGCTATTTCCAACCTCAATTTGTAGCCGTATTCCAGTACTCAGGAACTTGACAGAAACTACTACATAAAGTAAAAGCAAAACTTGCAATAACTCACTTCCTCTATGCTTATTCAATGTTGCTATGTTACATTTAAAATTGTTTAAACATACATAGTCTAAAAATTATATTTGTTCTAAAATGCTGTATGCAACAGTTAACATTAACCAGGAAGAAAATGACAACATATTTTCTAACCTCCTTTGCACCAACTTTAGCCAATTCATCCAGATAGATATCAATGAAATGTAACTTTATCCCAGTGGGAGCATTGCTTTCTGGGTCCATAACTTCTTTCATTAGTAGTGGCAGCAGCAGTTCAATTAGACTGCAAAAAAAAAAAAAGAGAAAAAGAAGAGCACAAGATATTCATATTTAATTGCTCATATTCTAGTTGCTCTCAAAACAAACTCTAGTCATTCACAGTTTTAACAGTTCTTTAAGATGGCCATTCAACATTTGTAAGAAGTGATCATTTTCACATCTTTAAACAAAATTTTAAAAAAATCCATCCATACTGAGAACTCCTTACAGTCTAGGTGATTTTGTAGAATCAGAGAATCCACTCAATGCAATTTGCTATGGTGAAAATCACTGTTTTAAGCTTCAGACCAAATTAAGGTATGAATTTTATTGTGATATATGACTGATGTGTAGGAGGAGGGATTCTGCCACCTGAGTGGGGCATTCCAAAGATACAGCTGTTGCATTCATCCACCCCGATGAGCAACACCTCATACCCTCCCATTTTATGAGATTATTTTCATTTTGGTGCACACCCAAGGATTAAATTTAATATTGCTCCTTCTCAAACTCCTTTCAATTGTGCAGACTTTGCCTTTGTTAAAGCATGTTATTCTCCGCCCCTTGGAGCAGAAAAAACTGAAGAACAGATTGAGGGCTAAGCTAGGCATAAAAAAAATCACCATTCCAATAGCTCAAGCCAGAAGTGAATGAGCTGTGTACAAGTAGGACTGTGGCTCTGTTCAGTTAGTGACTTCTGGGGGATTGTCACTGCTTCATCTAAGCAGCACTTGAGACTTACTTTTCTTTTTTTTTTTTCTTGAGGCCTATCCTTGCTATCTTTCAGGAAACTGAAGCTTTAGATATTCCACACTTTCTCCCCTGGAGTTTTGTGGGACCTCCTGCCATTTTGCCCAGAACAAGTATTTCCAGTTCCAAACAGAATTTAAAGCATTCCAAAAAAATAAAAATTATCTCAGTTTACGTTAAAACTCCTTTCTTCGAAAGCATTTTAAAAGAAAAGAGAAATGGGAGACATTCCAGGCAGCTTCTAGGCACCACCTGGGAGGGAAAGGTTCCCTCACTCCAAGCTCCCTTGCTCTGCAAAGAAAGGAATTATGATCTTCTCCCACGCTGCCACCTCTGGTGGTGAAGCACCTCCAGGACATCCTTCCAGTGAAGCTGGAAAAAGGGAGGCTAAAGCTGTAAGAAACCTCATCAGAGATCAGTTTGGGTGACCATGTCTCTGCCATGGGAATGTGTGTGGGGAAGAAGGGCTTTGGCTTTGTCAAACCTCCTCCCACACTTTCTGTTCCTGTCAAGGAGCATTTTTATCTCTTCAGCCTGTGGTTAGTTAACCTATGCAAAATTAAGGTAGAACAGAGGGGATGGGGTATACTTCAGCTTTGCATTCCTTTCTATTTCCACAAAATCATGCCCATATGTATTCTACATTTCATAATGCAAGAAAGAGAAAGGATAACCTTAACACTAGGTCATCAAGCGCTTTTAATTAAGAGACTTAAACTTCATAAATTTAAACACAGAGCAAGCTTGGAAGTGGCACAAGAGCTCTAGACAGAGTAAGATGATTGCAATTACTTGCAATTTTATAGAATATGGAAGAAATATAAACACAACCCCCCCATAATTCCTTTTCTATATTTTTTGGGATGCAAGTTGCCTGTCTAATCTCTCCACAGGGTCTCCATGGATAGGTCTCCTGTCTAAATCAGTCACATCTAGCTAAGTCCATTAAAAATTTCGAGCCCTTAGATTTCATGACTGCTTGGAAAAACACATGACAAGCTGCTATGTTCAGATTTTGCATAAGCATACACGGGTTACTTTCTCAAATGCCTTTCTGTGGAACACGCACTAAATGCCTTAGGTGAATGTGAGAATAATTGACTGCATTATATTTTTAACTTAACAAAGCATAACACTGAACTTTCTAAAATACATAATTTTAGGTGATCTGGAGAACAAATAAGTGTTAGCATTAAGATGACAGCGCCATCTATGGAGAAAAAGGATCTATGAAATGAAAATACATTTGATACAGGCAAACTGGGCAACTTCTTTATGATGAAATTACATTCAGAAATCTGCTTACCCTTCATCCCATTCATTTCTTTTCAGCACTTCAAAGGACTGCCTCAAAATCCTACGCATTAGCTGCAAAGTATAAAATTTATTATACATGTCGTTCATGAAAACAGATAAAGGAGTTACGGTGACTGTAATGTGAATAGATTTCTTCCTAAACCTTTTCATAGCACAACACAGTGGAAAACTTCCTCACATGAACATTCTGACAGACTTGTCTATCATGTCAAGCAACAGAAGGATGCTGTGAAACTCAAAAGACAGTAAACTATTTTCACACCCTAAGCCCAGAGAAATTCATGACCATATCTACTACACAGCTTTCTCTTGCTCCATCACCCTGATATCTTCATTAAGTGCTGCCAAGTCTGAAAACCCTCACAGCTTAAGTTGGAGGCAACAATATGGGGTATATGATAACAATAATTTGATTTACTTGAAACTTGCACTAAGAGACAGCCATAAGTAAAATAGCTATATTAAACTGGCTCAAAACACTTCAGTTACTGAAATACCTGGTTTCTGCTAACATTGAGAAATAAAAAGCAGCAGTGAATGTGGCTGCACTTAACTGCTTTCAAAGAAGAAGATTAATGTGATCTTGTTCTATACAAAAAGTAGAAGAATCTTAAAAGACCTGCCTTTTTTTTTCTCTGATTTTACTATTTGTTCTGAAGTAGTGTTTCTTATAGAAAGAAGTCTGATAGCTGAATGCACTACAGCAGATACTGTAGTGGTGGAAACTGTGGGTCTTGTGACAATTACTTTACACAGTCATAAAAAAGCCTTTAAATAGTCTGATCTAAATAACTGATGTTGATGCAGTGTCCTCTGACACAGTATCTATATTCCGTAGAGAAATGAATGAGAAGCAGCACTACATTATAAAAGAAGGGAAACAAGAAAGCACTTGCAACCTGACATAAGCCTGGTGATGGCTTTTAGATTTGCAGTGAAAGCTTTTAAAACAAGGATCTCCTGCAATGTGTCAGCAAGATCGTCACTTGTCTTCTTTTACAATATACATAAATGCATACATAAGTGCAGAGAAAGCTGCCTTTCAGCACACCATCAGCACATATTTTCTTGTGGAAAAGACTTACATGAGATTTAGTATTACCATATAGTACTTATCAAGACGCAGATTGTCTATCCCAATCCATTCACGGTTCATAGTTTGCCAAAATGTCTGAATGAACAGGTGTCCTGTAAGAGATAAGAAAAAATATCTGCATGTCTGGCACAAAGGTTTATTTTGCTAACAAAAAGAATCTCAAGAAATCACTTCAATGTGAGAAAGGGATGCATTTCCCTAGGGATTTGCCTAGTGATAGAGATAGAGCTATGGGAAGAAACACTTAAGACAGGTAGAAGGCCAACTCAATCAAACTTCAGAACAACACAAGCAAAGGCACACAGCTACTTTCAAAGACAACTATAATTACAGGACAGTTTTGTATTTATTTTGTGTTATATACACAAACGTTAGAGCAAAATATCCATTCTTCACTCTTTCTACCCATGCAAGTTTTGGCATTGACCAAGCACTCTATTTCAAATCCATTTTGAATACTAGGTGCTGAATAGCTCACAAAACAATATTGGTTTTGAGTAGGAAATACACAGAACAAGTAACTCTATGCAAAATGGCAAAGTAAGGGGACAAGTTTACTTTGCTACCCACCCTGCAGTCTCACCTTTATCACACTGGGGATACAACTCTTCCCCTGAAACAACCAAAATTAAGCTGCATCTCATGCTTCCCTTAATGCAATCATAACACCACTTGGATGAAAATCAAAGAAGAAAAACTAAGCAGCAGCTCTATCTGGCTTCCTCTACTCTGGCACTGATAGTTGCCAGATAGTCGCCTGTGATAGTCACCTGAAAATCACCAAAGATGAAAGTACCTTACAAAGAATTAGATAATGAAATATTACTTACGAGCCTCTGTATTCTGAATGACATGGATAAGCTGTGAGATATTGTCTGCAAGTTCCTCCTAGAAGTAAATAAATAGTTAGTGTAGCACATTTCAGAGACTGGTATCCTCACTAATCATGCAACCAGAAAACAGTAAGTAATACAAATATCATGTAACATCCCTCAAAATTAAAAATACTTTCTTAATAGCTGCTTCAGTACTGCACTTATCCCTCCACTGGGATTAGGTCAGTTGCAAAAGAAGATTCAAGGGTATCAAGTCCCTGTTCATTTCATCAGATCTCTTTTTGACACCAAATCATCTTTTTGACAGCAGAAAAAAGTTAAACTAGGCATTTATTTAAATTAACCAATGATGTAAAACTTTAGGGGTACTGTTTCCATATCGCTTAATTGTAGGTGGAGCTCACTGTGCTATGTGTGAAACAGAGCTTGTTCATGCAAACAGACAAGTAAGGAGTCAGGTAAGATTTGGAAGTAGGGAGACAAACTGGTAGTAGTTGACAGACATCAGTAGTTGGTAGTAGAGGAAGTGCCACTGAACTAGAAAGAAAAGGAAGTGTGAAACTTTGAAGCAAGGCTAACTAATAGTTGCAGGTATGTTGTAGTTGTAGTTAAGGGCAGATGGCTGTTACTGCTTTAGTTCCACCACATCAATACACTTTATAACAGTACATATTTCAGTTCTGGTTTTGGAGAGCAAACAGCTACACCTGCCATTCAAAGAGTGGTTCCAAACATGATACCATTTAAGCTTCTGCTCATGTGGTGAGGATCACTGAGTTACAGTCACCTCTCCTGCATATGCCACATATGTGCAGCAAGGGAAGGAAAAAGTGACCAAAACTCTTAGGTCATCTTCACTATTCTAAATTAGTATGACCCTGTGATGTGTTTAGAAGAGACTCACTCAAGCAAATATAAAAACCAGTTGCTATACCTGTAGCAGAGGTTTATCCTGCATCCACATACAATAGAATAGGCCCTTCCATACTTTTAGCAGTTCATCCTGGCTGAAGCCACCTACAGGACAGAAAAAGTCTGAATGAAAATTAAAAATCTCACATTTCCACCAAAATGTTTTCATTCAGTTCCCTCTGTTTCCTGCTTTTTTCTTTGGTTTTGTTATATTCTCTTGAGCACCTCTTGGTTCCTACCATAAGCATGCTAATTGGAAGGCTACTTAGCATATGTCAGTAATTCCATGACAGTAAGCTTCTATCTTGTACCACAGTAACAAATATTTCAAAAAAATCACAAATGAGATAAGAGGAATTCTGATAAATCCCTCTGTCATATTTCTAGCTCCAAGTCTGAGAGATATTTTAAATGAGGGCATCATGTCTAATTTTGCAACAGAGGTGATGTGCAAATCGTCAAACATAACGGACAAGAATATTTTGGGTGGCTTTTGTTTTTATTAAATGAAGCCTTGCTTTACCAGTAAGTTTTTTCCTCTGTAGGGGTTTATTTTGGTAGAATAAGCATCTAGCAGTCAACATATTTATCAAAAAGTCTGAGCAACCATAATGCCTCCTTAGTCTTGAGGCACAGTATGATTGAATTTTAACAGCAAAGAGTACTTTCTCTATTAACACTACAAAAATTCACATTCTGGTCAAAATCACATATCACAGAAGGGAATACTACATGGAAAAGAAAATTTTACTGTAAGTAATAGTTGCTCAAAAATGTTTTTAAAAGTGGATTATTCATGACATCAAGCACATTTCTGGGGGGGTAAAATCATAACGGCATACTGTTACAAGGTAGCTACAGTAACCTACCTACAGCTATTTTCAAACTATGGCCTATTATGTACTCTCAAGCAATTTAAAAAAAAAAAAAATCACGTTAAAGGAGTAATCATCTTCAGTAAGCTCAAATTTTCTCCAAAAAGATCACTGTCACTTGAAAAATTTTCAGGGGTCTGCCCATCAAAAAGCTCGAGACCTAGTGCTAGGTCTAAATTAAGCACCTCTTTCAGGGATCAAACAATTTTAAAGCAATTATCACTACTGAGCCATTCTCCACTCAGATAAAAAACTGTATACATGTTAATGAAATCATCTACAGTCATACTCGGTTAAAAAGAAAGGAAGTAGAGCTGAGCAAAGGAAATATGCAAAAATGCTACATATGTCTAGTAATATTCAGCATTAATTATGAATTTAACTTAGACTTGTCAGTAATATTAAGATTAAATATGAAAGCTTGATTCACTGATTTAATATTCATCGAGATATTAAAATTAACAACATTTATTAGCAGAATTATATGCTAGATACGTAGCGGTAAGAAGCAGGCTTAACCTCAAAGGCAGCACTACCTCTACAGAGGGATCAGACATTAGGCTATGTCTAGGCCGTGCCATCTCCTACCTATAAAGTTGGCTCAGGAGTTCATTCCCTGTCTAGGGAACACAGGCTGCCATGGGGTTGCTTTTCATACATGGAGGGCTTTTTCCGGTGTCCTAGGCCTCATCCATTTGACAAGGGACCCTGATCAAAATGTTCTAGAGCTAGTTTCTTACGCTAGTCACTCAAAAAGAACTTTCAAGGTTGGGTTTTCTACTTTATGTGCCCTGCTGTCACCATCCACGCCTAGCAAACAATAATAACTCAAGAAAGGTATTCTAAAACCTGAACGTATTGTATTAGCAACCACACTGTGCAAAACCGAAGGCCTTTACCTTCAAGCTACCTTGAGACATATTTTGGTTTTACAGCTTGGATTCTAACTCTGTCTCTACATACAGTGTGAGAGCTTGGATTAGTAATGTTACACACACTCACTGAAGACATGCTACTTTAATGCAAACCTTGTTAGCATTTCTGTTTGGGAGTTATGCTGTTTTGACATTGCTATGATGAAAACTGTTGCTATTTTTCCTGTTCTAGGTAATCTCCAAGAACCAGATCCACATGGGCTCATTTCAGTGGAAATGACATAAACCTGTTAGACATCTGGGCCCAAGTAAGTGCAGCTCTGTCAGATAGGAAACCACTCTGCAATCTTCCCTCTTTTACTAAAAGTTACTTTTATTTACTATTATTTCAACAATTCATTTACTGATTGTCACCATAAATATATCCTCCTAGAATGAGTCTAGCACAGCATGCTCTTCTTCTCTTTCAAGGTAAGGATTTTAAAAAGAATGAGTTAATAAGGAAAACAAGGCCCCTTTCCAAGGAATAATGTGCTCATCCATTGCATATTTGCACCCATGACGACTTCAGAGCTTCAGTAGTTCTGTGCCTTCTGCAGAGTTTAACTTCTTGTTGAAAATGTTTTTCTAAGTTCTAGTTTTTCAAAGAAGTTTCCCCAGCATGACATGGAGTTCAGCCTTAGCACAGTGTGGTCTGTGCTAGTGACCTAAGGCATTAGCTCAACCTGCAACCTTTTCCTTCAGTTAGAGTGCCCCTGTCCGTCTGGCAGGGAACCTCCACAAACTTGAATGAATCTTTGCACTTTGCAATGGGACACACAGAGCACTACTAAACGCAGAGAAACCACACCCAGCTTAGGAAGTCTCCAGAGCTGAAAACAGCTAAAGGCTTAGAGAGTACTTGGGAAGAATACACTGTACACTTGCTTGCTCTTACTAATCCCCAAGTAACCCCTAGATCTACGGTAACTGTCAGAAATCAGATAATAGACCACCTGGCTCTCTGGCCTGACCCCTGTCAAATGTGGCTAATGGATCAAATACCATTTGGAACGGGAAGAGGGTAACGAGAGGAAACAACGTGTACCTCCCAGTGTCTTTTCAAGTAATTATCTCAGGTTCAACCAGCACTTAAGTTTCAGTTTAGCTCTTGGGGTGCCAGGTGTAGGCTGGCTTCCTGAAAGCCAGTGGAGCGGGTATGCATAGACCTCTGTACCAATTTCCCAAATGCTGCAGGAAGGTTTAGTAGGTCAGACACAGTGCTCTGCATATGCTCATGATCAGTTTCCCTCCCATGTTGTGTCCAACTTGCAACACAACTTGCTCAAAAGAGCAGTCCAGAAGCATCACAGAATCTCTGAGACATCTGCACTCTGTGCTTCTTATCACTCAAATGGGAAAGTTGATTGAACTGGATTCGTGTGTTCACACAATGCTATGACTGACCTCAGAAGCCTCCCATAACCTGCATCCATGAGGGTGCACAGCAGGCACCTTCAGGTGCAGACAGCGTCAGACTGGCATTACTAGGCACAAGTTGCTTTCAGGGTCATCACTTAAGTACCCATTCACTGAATTCTTAGCCCTAAGGTGGCAGGTCTAAGTAAGAAAATAAACCTTGTTGGGAAAAAATGTTTGATACCATGAATGTGGAGGTAACAGGTAACCCAGATAAGCTGAATGAGTAAGAGAAAATCAACTGCAATTGCGTAAGTGGTAAAACACTCCTGAGCTTTCCTCAATTCCCTCCAATGCTCCTGAATATCAGTCACAGAAACATGCAACCACCACCATACCAGACAGCATAGCAGAAAATACAATTATATGCTTGTCCTGGTGTCAGCTGGGATAGAGTTAATTTTTTTTTCTAGTAGCTGCTGTGTTCTAGATTTAGTATCGAGAACAATGTTGGTAACACATATTGGTTTAGTTGTTGCTAAGTGATGTTCACATAGTCAAAGATTTTTTTGGCTTACCATAAATGGAGCATAGACAGGACATGCTGACCAAAGGAATACTCCATACCATAGACATCATGCTCAGTATATACATTGGAGTCTGCCAGGAACAAGGGATTTGTGATTGCTGGTAATTGGTCATCAGGTGGTGAGAGCGACTTGTGTTGTACCACTTTATTTTGTATACTTTTAACCATATCATTATTTTCCTTTTCAGTTGCTGTTCTAATTAACTGCCCATGAGGCTTTTTTCCTTTCCCCTTCTTTTCTCCTTCTCCCTGTCCTAGTGAGGGTGAGCGAGCAGCTGTATGGTCCTACTTGCTGGCTGGGATTAAACCACAACGCTCCATATACTGGCATGAGTTCAGTCTGGGTCAGCTCAGTGCCTTTACGTCCTGTTCCTGGGAATGAGCACATGGGCTACACCACTCCCATCCCAGCAACCTCAATGCTGCCAGCAAGACTCTCTCCCCACTCCCCCAGGGCCAAGCAGATCCTCCCTCCAGTCTCTGCCTCAACCTGGCCTACCCATAGGGAAACTTTACGGAATTGTTGAAATTGGAAGGGACCTCTAGAGATCCTCAAGATTGCCCAGAGCACATCACTCAGGACTGCATCCAGGCAGGTCTTAAAAATCACCAGAAAAGGTGACTTCTCCCTGGGCAGCCTGTTCCAGGGCTCTGTCACCCACACTGTAAAGAAGTTTTTCCTCATATTTGAGTGGAGCTTCCTATGTTCCATTTTGTGCCCGTTGCCCCCTCTGAAGAGAGTCCAGCTCCATCCTCCCTCAAACCTCCCTTTAGATACTTAGAAGCATTAATAAGGTCTCCCCTCAGCCTTCTCTTCTCCAGGCTAAAGAGTCCCAGCTCTTTGAGCCTTTCCTCATAAGGGAGGTGCTCCAATCCCTCAATCATTTTAGTTGCCCTACATTGGACTCTCTCCAGTAGTTCCCTGTCCCTCTTGAACTGGGGAGTCCAGAACTGGACACAATATTCCAGTTGCAGCCTGACCAGTGCAGAGCAGAGGGGGAGAATGACCTCCCTCAACCTGCTGGACACACTCTTCCCTACGCAGCCCAGGATTCCATTGGCCCTCTGGGCAACAAGGGCACGTTGCTGGCTCGTGGACAGTTTGGCCCCGGCAGGTGGCGGCCCCGCGGTAACGGCCGGGGCACAGGGCCCGGGCATCGGCTCCCCGCCACACGTGCTTCCCCGCACCCTACGCCCGGCCGCCGCTTCCCCCGCAACGCTGACGGCCCCAGCCGCCGGTCCCATCTCGGTCCCCGCCGCTACAGCCCCGCCACCCCCGGGCCAGGCCGCCCCGCTGCGCCGGGCCCTACCGGCGGGGCGCTGGGTCCGGACGCTGATGTAGCCCCGCAGCTTCTTCAGGGCGCGGTCACGGATGCGCTTCTCGTTGGCGGCCAGACGCTGCGCGAACTGGATCTCGGGCGGCTGCACGGCGGCAGGAGCCATGGCCCGGCCCGACCCGGCCGCACCACGCCAAGCAGAACCGGGCGCCCTGCGATGGCGTCACCAACACATCCGTCGCCCTCCTTTGCCGTCATCAGAGGCAAAGCGCGGAGGCGGCTCCAAGCGCCGCAGGCGGGCAGAGGAGGGAGGAGTAGGGGTGGGGGCTACGGCGAGGGGCGGAGTCAGTGACGCGTCGTGACGCCAGCGGCGCGTTCTTCCCGCCCTTTCTGCTTCCCGCCAGGCCGTTAGCGCCATGTGGCGCTGCGCTGGCCTTGCTGGCGACGCGCAGGTAGCGCGCGCGGCCTACCAACTTCAGGGGCCTGGGCTTAGGCCTGCGCCTGTGCCTGCCCGTCCTGAGGTCTGGGGGGGGGGACCCTGACGTGGAGATTGGCTCCCCGGGGGAGGAAGAGGAGGGGAAGAAGGAAGAGTAGAGAAGGGAAGAAGGAGGAGGAGGAGGTGGAGGTGGTGGTGGTGGTGGTGGTTGTTTGCTGTGTGCTGGGCCTCTGAGGGTGTGATGTGGGGCCTTTTACTATGGGGTGACAGAGTGGATCCTGTGGGGCAGGGGGGACCTCGCCCCCAGGGGCTGTGGTGGTGGCTCGGGTGGGCTCCTACCTGCAGCGTTGTTGGCGGTTATGTCTGCGGGCAAGGGTGAGGGGCACTCTGGCTTGTTCTCCATTGTCTGTATTTGCCCTAGCGTTCTGCTTTAACGTGGGGGGTACTGAGTAGCTGCTTAAGCAGAGAAAATAAAACTTCTCTGTTAGAACTGTAGAGATATGTGTTTACTGTGGAGACTACGACTGGGAATTCTCTCCTTACTGTATATTTCTTGTCTCAATCCCAGTGCTTCGTTAGTGTATTTTATTTGAATTTGTCTTCTGCCTGTGAACAGAGCTATCTTTATGCCTGTACCAAACTGTGCTCCTTAATTTGGGCAATACTGAATTGTCTCCCTGTCCTTCCTGTTTGCTGGCATGCAGATGGTATTCCTCTATAGAGTCCTGTTGCCATATGTTTTTTCCATAGTTTCCCAAGATCTAAATGAGCTGTATTTTTCTTGAATTGTGTAATGTGGTGGCACTTGGCTGTACTAGCTTCACATGAGCTCTTGCTAAATGCAGCTTAAAGCATACAGTTCAAGTTTAAATATTTCTTCTGTATCACTTATTGCAGCTCTGGTGCCTCTGAACCGGGAGAGCTGGAACCAGCCTGTCCTGTCCTTACACCTGTCTGGGTTTGAAAGAGGGCAAATAAGGGAATGAAGCAAAACTGAAAGGAAATGTTGAAGCTGAAGAAGTAGGGAAGCAGAGAGAGAGAATTGTAGGAAAGTGTTGGAAAGGCTGGAAATGCCAGAGTAGTGTTGTCTGTGTCAGTGGTAATGACCACCACTTGTCTTGTGCAGCTGGACCCGAGGGACTGTGGGGATGGCAGGCTTTGTATCTGTAGGAGAAAGTTTCTTGTGGTGTTCTGCAGTAACCTCTTCCTTCTGAAATAAGGTGTGGTACATAAAGGATCTCATTTTTTCTGCACCTTTCTCAGTGCAGTGTGAAACAGTACTGATATGCTACAGTTTTGCTTTGTGAAAGCTTATTAGTGGAGTACTGTTTTATGCAAAGGATATTAAATCGTTTTTATGTCTGTGGTATATGGTAGCCTTCTTAGGATGCAGCAGTGCACATGTGCACATACAGCAGAAATTGGAGTTTAGGAGGTTTTTTGTATGGAAATTAGCCTATAATTTTAAAATTAATGCACGTTCTCTTATACTGTAGAATTAAAGTTATACTATAACATTAGCTTAATGGCAGAAGAGGAAACTAGTAAACATTTTGTCTTGGGGTTAAATTGCTTTTACGTGGGATTGGATTGCAAATAGTTGCAAATATTTTTTTGCTCCTTGCAAAAGATGAATTCTTTTGGAAAAATACATATTTCTCTAAAAGACCTGTAATTTAACAGGGTGACTGAGGATCTTGCAAATACCTGAGTTAAGTAAAAAAGTGAGTTATTGTACTCTTTACACCAGTCTTGAAACAATAGCTTAGCATATGCATAGCTGCTCATTATAAAATGTGGATGTTAATTCTTAGAGCGTTCTGAGCTACATTGCACACATTTTAGGTAGGACATATGATTTCCTTTAAGCCAGACAGGCAAAAGTTAGATTACAGTCAAAGAGCCATCTTGGAGACTTCAGGGTTTAGCTATTTCTGGATAGTTCTCTTAAAGGTTACGAATTTCTAAAATGATGTAATACTGAGGAATATTTTTGTCTGTGAGAAGAGATTCATATAGAAAAGCGCTGGAAGGCTGTAGCAGTGTCTTTGGTTGGTTGTTGGTTTGTTTTTTGTTTGCTTGTTTTTATTTCAGAAGGCTGAGACCAAAGAGGAATTTGTTAAAGTTAGAAGGAAGGATTTGGAAAGGCTGACAACGGAGGTTATGCAATTGCGGGATTTCTTACCCAAAATAATAAATGGGGATATCCTGGGGACGTTCCAGAAACTGGATGCTGTTGAATCAAGTGAGTAGTATCATGTTACAAGTTCTTACAGTTTTTGACAAAACTATTTAGAACAAACTGTCATGCCCCTACGAATAGTTGTAGAGTTTATGGAGGTATTCCAGATTAAACCTTGACGTTCAATAAATGCTTCAATAAATTAATGTGTTTGTAATGAAGAAAATTGCAAACTGCATTAGAAATAATGAGATGTCAAATGAATCTTTAAAAATATTTTAATGTGGATAAAAACAGTATTAGTTCAGGCAGTAAGGGAAGCTGTATCAGGAAAAAAGTGATCTCTCTGAGAAAAAGCAGAAGCGTTTTGTTTTTCAGAATGTCACTTCCGATGCACTGCAAAAAACCATGGTAAATAAGTATGGATAAAAAGTTAAATTTGAAGGAAGAGATAATATCATTGTATTTAGCCTCTCTTGGCTTTTAGCTTGTATGCTTTTATTGCATAATTATTCATAATAATAATTTTTTAAAAAAGTTGAAGACTCTCTGTTATAAGGGTCTTTTTATTGCTGTCTTCAAAGTCCAGTTTTTCAGTGTTACGATTGTCTGTGCATTATTTTTTTACCAATTGCACCACTCCCAAAATGCCATTGTGACCAAATCTGAATCGTCTCCATCCTTAGCCTGTAGCTTACGTGCAACAGTACCATTCACCTGTTCTCTAGGAGTTGGCTTTGTCTGAAAAGACACAGAACAAGCACTGAGACAGATTACAGAGAGTGTATCTCTTCTAGATACGCCTAGATTAATCAAGCGATTAATTGAAAGTTAATTTCCAACAGCTGGCTAAGAAAGAGTAAGATAGAGCCTCAAGGCCTGTCTCCAATACCAAGTAATATATTGGGGCAGAGCTTCCATCCATCTCAGCGATTCACAGAGATGAGAAGACTCACCATCACTCTGTCATCTGTGTCACAAGAAGTGATGTGTGGGATCTAGAAATGCTCTCTTTATGCTATCAAGGGCTGTTTCCAGTTGCATTAGTTGAGATCCTCAACTAGTCATATTCTTGTTTTAACTACTTTTATCAGTGCTCAGTCTCAAGATTTCTTGTACTGATCCTTCTTATGCTCCTTGTGCCAGGCATCAAGGAGACACTCTCGGGTCCTTCCAGAGCAGATCTGTGACATCAGCATGGCAATTCTTAGACTTCCCTTCAAACTTTCTGCTGGCTAGTCATTATTTTCTGCCTCCTTTGGAGGAGAACCTGAAGCTGTGTCAACCTTTGAAATCTCTTGAGTATGTCCCCACAATAGAGATTTCTCTTGCCTTTAATGAGGTAATTTGAACATTTACTCAGACTCTTGCCACTACAGCTGGACAAATTAAGTAGGGATTTTTGCTATCCCAATCTGCTCTTAACCTTTGCAGCATGCAATAAGGCATACTGAAAGGAGGCTTTGGAGCATGTGGTTCACAAAACATTGGACAACATGTGAGCACAAGCAGCCTTCAGTCTCAGAATGGTGGGCTTTCTTGGCTCTGTTTGCTAAATGCAGTCTCTTGGTGTTGGCATATGAAGCTTACAGGAGCCCTGGCAATTACTAGGGATGTTTTCTTCATGTTTTTCTTAAAGAAGCCTAGTGAGTGATTTGTTCATCTTTAAACTTTCATTAGCTATTGCAGTTTTCTAAGAATTGTAAATATGAAATGGTTAGCAGGTTCTCCTGCTCCGCAAGAAGTGCAGATGATGGTCAGAGACTTTTAACGCTTCTTGCCCATTCTGTTGTGAGGCTGATGGAATCTTGAATAGTTTTGGGAAACCTTGAGTGAGATCTTTGCATGTTTTACTTGTATATCTAGGTCAATAGGATACCCATTTGCAATGGGAGCATCCCATAGGTGGCGTCTGAGATCTGAGCTGGCAACAGTCATCTGCTGGTGCAACCAACATCTGCTTTTTGTGGTGTCAGGGTCTTCACAAAGGCTTTTGCCAGGGTAGTGGTTCTTTTCAAAAAGAAAGGTCCATTTTGTTCTCACTGCCCTCCTCAGGAAGAGTGTTTGGCTCCAGGTATCTTAGAAAAATTGCTCCAACAAATTTTCTCTAATATTATGCGTATGTTTAGTGGAACTCACTCCACAGTGGAAATGTTAAAAATTACATTTAACATTGATCTAACATTTGGATCAGTAGAATTGGAATTCCACCGCTTGTTGGCATTCATCATAATTGTACTAATTTCTGCAGCTCTCAGAGCTTTAAGCTTAGGTCTCCAGTTCAGGCCTCCTCTTCTTCCATTGTGCTTATTGCCTTGTTCTGCTTCTGAGTCACTGTCTCTCTTGGGGGCAAATACCACCTCTTCACAGAGTCTGGTTCACCACTTCAGGGGTAAAATTATATATTTCCTGTTTGCATAAGGATGCCATTTAATATTTCTTTCTCCTGCAAGTTGATAGCAAAAGCTGCTTCTTCACTTGGCGGAGATAGACAGTCTGACTCTCAAGATTTTAGTGTCAAGCAGCGAGGAACTTTATTACCGGGGGTTGGGACTTGAGCCAGTGGGAGAACCTCTTGGGCTTCTCTATGTTCTGGTGTGCAGGATCGTGGTGTGTGGGAGTCGGGAGCACATCTGCTGTCTTCAGTATCAGCAAAATGCCTATCATGTGTGTCATTAGGCTGTCCAGTGTCAGGACTGGTGCCTGCAGCCTTGAATTTGCTTTCAGAGCTGTGCACAGCTGGGAGGGATAACTGGGCATAATAGGGAGTGTTTCCAGGAATGAGAAAAGCTAGAAGTAAATAATCTCTCTTCATCAGCTTCCAGTATTACTCATTATTATTTTTTTTCCCTCTAGAATGGACCTAGGTTCCATTGACATAAAATGTGATACCTTACAGGAGGCTGGCACATTCACCTTTTATCTAGAGAACTTCAAAAGATACAGGTAGCATCATATTAACACTCAGTAATTACTATTCCCCCTTCTCCTGGCTTAGTTTTGCTTCCAAGAGCTTTGAAGTCTGCCAGGGAAGGACTTGGCATCTTTGCGTGTTTGCTGGCTGTGCTGATACTGGATTTGGAGTGAGCCCATCCTTTCAAAGGCTGGAAGTGATTCTTCTCATACAGGAGAGCTTGTTTGCCTGCAACAAGGGAGATTTTCTCTGGGAGTTGTGTTCTGCTGGATGACTCATCTGGCACGGATCAACAGACAGGTTCTTGGTCTCCCACTGATAAGCAGAGCATGCCCTAGTCTGGCCAAGACATCTTCTGTTAAGTACTTAAGACTAACACCTACATAGTAATAGGTCCATGGAATGGAATTTTCTTTACTTGACGAGGAAGAAAAAGTTTCCTACTATTGACTAGAGTTATTCCTCAAAAAGGTCAATGAATCCATTCCTCCCTTTGTTCTTTTCTGTTGGATTGCAGGTTGAAAACAACTGAGTGCTTGGGGAGCGTGCCCTGGCACATACGTGTTTCCTAAGGAGTGGATCCTTGACTGGCCTCTTTGGTTTCTGTTAAAAAGTCTTGGTGCTGATGACTTAGAATCGCACAAGGGCTGAGTGGAAATATTTTTCATGTTGTTAGAAAAGCTGTTTGTGACCACATTATCTTCTTTCATACCTGCTACTCAAAGCAATGTGTATATAGTAGAAATTATAACTTTTTTGTCAATTAGGACCAAAACAGAAAGGAATTTATTTCCAAACAATGTAGAATTACTAAATAAGATACCAGAATCCAAGCTCTTTGGATAAGGACTGTTTCTTTTAATGATATCTATTCTTTGGATTGAATTTGATATGCTTTTTGGGAAATAAATTCAAATATACTGACCACATGTAAGGAGAAATATCTGACGTGTGTTAAGCCATACTTTTATGATCAAGGGTATGGTGCCCAAAGTGGTGTGTAACTTTTTATTTAAACTAATCACCATTGGAGTAGATGCTGTTTGGACGTTACTCTTTGGAATTACTTAAATGTGTTTAAATGTGTTTCCTTTTTTTTTTTTTTGTCAGTATAAATATTAAGCATCCAGAACTGTGGTTTTTAAAGTAAAATACGACACACAACGATTGTTAAAAACTTCCTTCAAAGTGAATTTTTAAAAACAGACATCATGGTTGTGAAGTATGATAGTTTTAACTTCATTTTGATTCATTAAATAAAGCATCTAAATAGAAATGTGTTTCTGATAACATCAGGGTTTAATTTTTTAAGAGAATCTTAAAATTTGCTTGTCACTGACATAATGTTTAAATAGTTTAATAATACTTTATAAACATTATTTTAAAATGTTCAGAGTAGTTGCATTTCATTCTTAGTCTTCATATAATTTATACATTCTGTAATGAAACTCTCAGTTTTGACTGATCTTGGTATTCTTTTTCTTAGATTTTCACTATACTTACTGAATTTCAAAGATAGCAGATAAGAAAACCATCATGAAAACAAACAAACAATGTAGGAAATTGAGTAAACTTTTAAAAATCCCTGAGGAGCAGCAGCTCAGTATCTTATTGGCATACAGTATTCAACAACTAGATGTGGTTCTTTTGGTCTCTCACTGTTTTGAATTAGAAACATCATGTTTCTTTGGTTACTTACAAGAGCTGTTGAAATTTTCCACTCAAATATGAGAAAAAAATGCTTCACAGTGAGGGTGACGGAGCCCTGGAACAGGCTGCCCAGGGAGGTCGTGGAGTCCCCTTCTCTGGAGATCTTCAAGACCCGCCTGGATGCAGTCCTGAGTGATGTGCTCTGGGCAATCCTGCTTCAGTGGGGAAGTTGGACTAGATGATCTCTACGGTCCCTTCCAACTCTAAAAAAGTCAGTGAAATGTGACAATATTCTGGCGATATACAAGTTTTGCCACTAGGAGGTGATATAACACAAGCATAAAGTTAAAGCACCTTCTATTTGCCCTTGGTCGATTCTTTTTTCTTCAGTGAAAGCCCATTGGTCATAACTTAATACTTCCTTATCTGATTTATACTGTCACAGATATGGAGAAAAAGGAGGAGGAAATAGAGCAGCTGAAAATGGATTGTGAACACTTCAGAGCCCGACTGGAAACAGCCCAGGCAGATTGCATGAGAGAGAAGAAGGTAGATTTTCTGTCAGAGTGATTGGATCTGTACGCTTGGGTTTTAATATCAAAAGCAGTAATGATCAGTTTTTCACGTTCACGTCACAAAATACGTCATCAGCCTGAAAAGCAATCTGGCATTTCTGTTCATATAGTCAGGTGATGGGTAGGTAAATTAATTACCTGTAAGTTCATAATGGATGAGGTTTCCCCCTTGGTATTTCCAAAAGTGTTAATATTACAACTAGACAACATATAATAAGATGCAGTACAAAAAATGTATTCAAGGTGTACAAATAGAGGTACTGACTGACAGTCTCCCACTTGGGTACCTAAGTCTTGCCTAACTGCATAGATCTCTCTGAACTTCCATACTGTGTGAGGAGGAGTTGTATGGGGTTGTATTACAGGCTTCTTGGCAGAGTTCATTTTGGTATATGTAAAGTTAACCAAAATACTAGTTTTAGTTCATTTTAGATTAACGTGCTGAAGTAAAACACTGGGTATTCAGGAAGATTGTGATGGGGCTGGTGTCAAAAAGTCCTTTGTGGAATCAGTTCCTTTGAATATAATGTGACTATAATGTATTTTCAAAGACAACAATAGAAGATAATGTGAGCAATGCAATGTACAAAATTAAACTGGCCTCTCTTTTGGCTTGCTGAAAGCTGTGTACCTTTGTTTAGTTTTAATAGTCTTCCTCAGTGCACCTATTGATCCAATTCCCACGTACACCTGTGAATCAAAGAACAATTACAGGGCTCCTTTTGCTCTATCAATATTGTATTTAGTAATCATGAGAGGGGAGATCTTAACAATGAAGGAATAGCAAAGACCTCAGACTTCTCAGACTGTGGATCTTCTGTGAAGCCATTGGAATTCAAATAGGATCATAAAGACTAGCGGCTTAATTTCTCAGAGGTGTGAGAATCGATTGTGATTATTAATTGCAAAAGTTAATTTCCTTGGAGCTGATAGCTGATATCTTCAGTAGTCAGCAGAAGCTCACTTTGTTGGGAGTTTTAGAGTTAGCATCTGACAGCCTTGGCATTGCACAGAGGCAGGTGAATCCCCAGAAACTATTTTGGTTTTGAAAAAGAATAAACAAAGAGTTCAGAGATGCAGTTTTAGGGCGTATCTGTGTTCATGAGTCATTCTGGAATGGGGTTTGATTTGAATGTAAAGTAGTATGGAGTAGCTGTATATTTGGATATTTCTTACTTCAAAGCAAGTATCTTCTGGGATAGCTATAGCAGTTTGGCAATAGGCACCCATGTGCGCCCAGATCTTTAATTGTATAAACATCTAGGACGAAATCTCTTTAAGATTTAATGGTGCTGCTTTAGATATTAATGAAATGGGCCCCACTCTTTATTCTTGTTAATATTACAAAATAAATGTCAGGCAGTCTAGGTTTGTGATTTCTTTCGGATGAAAGTTTTACTTAAAGCATGGATAGTTACTAAGAGTAGTTGTTGTCTTGGTGTTCCTGCTCAAAGCTCTTCTTCTCATATCTTTGCTGTTGTGCAGTATACACTGGTTTTCTAAATGGCTTCTGTCACGTGCCACAAAGTTGCATTTGTCTGAATGGATTGTGCTTATGTACACGTATGTACTTTTTGTAAAATCTTTTAGCTCTTTGGGATAAAAGATGGTTTGTGTATATGTGTGATTTTTGTTCCTGTTAATCGCTTTGTGTGGTGTTTCTCATTTGGCTGCTGTTCTGCTGTAGGCATCCTTGCATGTAGTTTCTAAATTATATTCTATGTATTTATTTTCTGAAGGAAAAGGAAATGATTCACTGAAATACACATAAAATAAATGTGTTTTCTAGTTGAGCAGTGCCCTTTTAGAGGATCATAAATCAACTTTTGCATTTCAAAATTCCTGTGCAGTGCTGTTTCACTGATTAGGGAATTGCCATGCTTTCTGAACCTGAGCAAAACTTAAAGTGCATGTTATTCTTAGCTAATGCCTTCTTTGACTGACTTCTCATAGTTACGGGCTTAAGCACTGCTGTATTGTCATGCTTTGACCCTTTCCTGAAGATGGTGGTGTTGCATAGGCACAGAGATTGCTTCGTGATGGGAACTCTCAAGAGCATTGCTTCCAGCTAGGTTATTTGCTTTTGCAGGCTCCGTTTATTTTCCTGGCTCTTGAATGTACTATTTTGTTTTACTTGCTTCGTATCTTTGGTCTGATGTTGCTTTTGATCTATTAAACGTTCCGGCATTTCTTGTGCTGGCTTTGCATCTTTGCTGGGGAATCTAGCTTTGGTATTACAGTTTTCTGTCTTACTATTCTGTATTAGCATCCAAATGCAAAATGCAAATAAAATGTATTAAAAGATACATTTTCCTAAGATGAGGACAGTGCGGAAAAGAAAGGCAGGGACAAGACAGGTGTTAGACAAGGAAGATGCCTGGTGGCAGAAAAGCTGATAGGCCTGGCAGTGAGTTATTTAAAACATAAAATTTGGCTAATGTGCTTTAAAATGATCAAAGTATTAAGTAGTAAGAGACTTCTATGCCTAGGAAATCAGCAGCAAATGTCAGTGTTTTGTATATATTAAATGGTAAGGTGAAAGTGACTTCAGAGACTAAATATGCACAGAAATCTGCTTGATAAATTTAATTTGAATTTTACAAATCCTAGCCTGTGTGTTCCATCAGCAGCATGATAAAGTAATGCAAATCAGGCTGTCAGGTGTGATACAGAAGGCTAGGTAGGTTATTGATGACAAACAAGTAGCTTCATAGTGCTTAATATCATGTGACATAAATTTTCAGGTGAGTTTATATTTCTATTCCTTCCAAATCCTCAACACAAAACATGGAGGTGGACCCTTAGAATGACAAGATACTTATTTTAAAATCTTGATGGGAGTACACGTTTGAAAGTTCTATTCTGTTTATTTGCTTTCAAAGTTGACATAGAAGATTCCTTCTCATTTCCCTGGAATCCATCCTGACAGCTCAAGACACAGGGGAGGCTGGGCTGAGGAGGGAGCTTTCTGCAGTGAATGTGAAAATCCCATGCCTACAAAATGGGCAGAGCAAGATCCTTCTCTTCTTTTGACACTGTGTGATCTGTGATTCTCTTTCTCTTTTAATACTTGAGTTAGCATCAGTTTTGTTGATTGGCTGTGTATCTTTCCCTGCAGTGCTGTTTGATGCCACCCCACAGTTAGCAGTGAGCCCTCATCAACCCAGAGAGACCACAGATTGTGGTATCCCTGCCCTCCATCTCGTTGTCCACCCTAGCTCTATAGCTGAGAAGTGCAGCAGCTTCACTGTATCTGTGGCAGTTGGTGGCAAGCCAGTGAGAACTAGGGTCATGCCTAATCTCATGGTATTCTTCTGGCCAACTTTCCATGTGAGTTGAAAAAAATGCTGCCAAATTGAACTTGGGTCCTGGCCGTGTTGGATTGCTCCGTTCTCTCTTTATGCTTTGTGGCAAGGACACTGACCAGCTCCCTCAGGTGATGGATGTGTGATGGCTCATGGGCTTTCTTGGTATGAAAGCCCCTCCAAACTTCAAACCTTAGGTGTGTTTTTCTAGGGACTCTGTCTTACTTTGCCACTGCTGGTCAAAAATACGCCAATAGAAAAAGTTTGGAAGAGACAGTATTATTTATCCTAGATATTCATCAACTCTACCACATTGGCTAAGGCAGAAGTCTGTTTTGGAAAACAAAACAATCCTAAAGATGTTTCCAGTATCTTTTGTAAGGTGTCTGGAAAGGCTGACTTCTGATGCCGAAATCCCTTCTCTCTTGAAGAGACATGTAGCTATTTGCTTAGGAGGAGTAGTGTCTCGTATCAGACTTCTCTAGGTGCCACTCAGTCTCAGTGGGTCACTTGGTCTGACCTTGTGGACAGGCTTCTGGTTACTGTCAGCCTCCACGACGTACTTACTACTTAGATACAGCTCAGGAAGGAAGGTTTGTGTCTGCAACTGCTGTGAGTTTGCCACCCACACCCCCTCTATTCCCTTCTCCCCATTTCATACATGGCCGTGATGTTGTTTCTTGTTCTGTCCCTTAGCCTAGAAACGTGATTTGGCTGACACGAGGAGCAACCAAAATTTCCTTATGCTATTTCAGGAGAAACTAGACCTTCGCCAGCAGCTGAACGAGGCCAAGCAGCAGCTCCTGCAGCAAGCAGAGTATTGCACAGAAATGGGTGCAGCGGTGTGCACGTTGTTGTGGGGTGTATCTAGCAATGAGGAGGCTGTTAAAACCCTTCTAGGAGGAGTAAGTATGGCAGGTGAATACTTATTGGTGGTAATGCTGTTAGGCCCTTAAAATGAGGACCTTGATCTGTAAAACACTTTAATGTAAGGACTTGTTTCAGAAAATAATTGGACTGTAAAAATATTTTCTGACTTGTATATTCTTTGGAGACCATCCATTCTCATTTAAGAAGTGTTAGAACTATAAAGTGTTATGAAGCAGTTTGGGAATAAATGCACTGATTAATTCTTAAGAAACAAGGATTGTCTCTTCCACCACACACAGTCAAACTGGAAGTAAGGCTACAGCTAGCAGAATTTAAGTATCTTTGCAAGGTAACAGAAGAAGAAAATAATTCTTTGGCACATGGAGGAGTTCCCATGCCTGTAGAGAATTTGGAGGGCTGTTTCCACGGGAGGACAGATCCATCAGTCCTCGTCTTCTTTAAATCTTTGTGCTGCCTTAATTCTTGCATGAATCTTGGAAATTTAGAGAGCCTAGCTGCTTTGTGTGTAGTGAATCTTGCTAAATCTTCAGTGTTAAACGTGGGCAGGTGGCTTGTTTGAAAAAAAGCCATAACAAGAACAGTTAAAGACAGTAGTAATGTTACAACTAACACAATTTCCCTGCCAAATGCAGCTAATGGAATTAGGAGGAATTAGATGAAAATATGATTTTTCAGTCTTGTCACAGCCAACATGAGGAAAAAATTGGTTTTAATCTGATGCCACAGTTTCATCTGGTTTGATTTTTCAGCTGTGTGATGAACAGCTGAGTGAATGGGATTAGTTTATTATAGTAGCTGGAAACTAGTGTGTTTGTAAGAAGTTTTTCAGTTTGGGTGCACCAAAATACAATTGTAATTTTTTATTGGCTATTAGAAAGCTGTACAGTGATACCTTTTGGTGATAATTTGTGATGATTCAAGATCCAAGCAGCAATAATTACTAAGGAAAAAAGTCTGCAAAAACTCTGTATAAAGCAGTTTTGGTGTTTGTTTTTTTTTTTTTTAAAAAAAAGGCAGGTGGATACTGCTGAGCCCTGATATAGCAACAAAACTAGTATAAAATTCTGTTCCCTATTTTCAGAACATTTTATAACTGTGAGACTTGACAATATTTAGTGAGTAGCCATTGTTACTTGTGAAATGGTATTAAAATGGTAAGTTTCCCACAAGCAAAACATTAGCAGTGATAGAAATGACCATATTTCTATAAGATGAGAGTAAAATTAGTAGAAGCCTTGTTGAAAGCAGTCTTAAGTATAAAAATTAAGTAGAAGTAAGTGCATCCAAAGCTGTTACCCAATGATGTCTGTAAGGGTAAATAGCCCAATTGTGAAGATGCAATGCTTCTCTTCCTAGGTTTGTTTGATATAATAGAATCATAGAATAGTTAGAGTTTGAAGGGACCCTAAAAATCATCTAGTTGTAACCTTTCAACCCTCCCTGCCATGGGCAGGGACACCTCCCACTAAACCAGGTTGTTCAAAGCCCCATCCAGCCTGGCCTTGAACATCTCCAGGGATGGGGCATCCACAACTTCTGGGCAACCTGTTCTAGTGTCTCACCACCCTCACAGTAAAGAATTTCTTCCTAATATCTAATCTAAATCTACCCTCTTTCAGTTTAAAACCATCACCCCTTGTCCTATCACTATGCTCCCTGATAAAAAAAGAGTCTCTCCCCATGTTTCCTGTAGGCTCCTTTTAGGTACTAGAAGGCCAGAATACTTCTACTATAGTCATTCCCAGCAATCATTAGAACCCATTGAACTGTTATACTTCCGGTGAAGGTCATAGCAACATTTTTGATCATTATTTTCATGTGATGGTGTACATAACATGGTAAGAAAGATGCCTGGGTTTGCAACAAGACTACTAGGAAAAACATGAGCGGATTGTGTGGCATTGCGTCAACCACAGATTACAACTGGCAATGAGTCAGGTTATTAAAAGATGAAGGAGATTTGTCATACATGTTTTTTTGGTTTGGATTATTTTTGGACAAGTCACACAATGTCTTCCTCCTTCCCCTGAGAAGGTGCTATGAACTTTGAAACTTGCTTATATTTAAGCATATGGGGAGGGTGGCATCAATTCAAAATCATTTCATGCCTTAGAGAGCAGCGCTCAAGCTTTTTTCAGTCTGCACAGGTATGGAAATAGGTCTTTCATACAGTCCTATAATGCACATTGGTCCCAAACATCATCTCAGTCAATATCATTTGTGTCCATATGGGCTGGGATAGTCAAAATTCAAGCAGCAAATTTGAAATGCAACACAAGTGGTTTTCAAGGCAGTGGGGGAGAGATTCCTGTTTCTGCTCATGCATAATGTTTCTAGAGAGCACGTGAAGAGACATCCAGAGAAGCAGCATGAGGGAGAGTTTTCAAGGATGCCTACCTGCATGTGCCAACAAAAAAGTAAATTAATTCCCATCAGATTGTTTTAGATGCCTTTCAAAAAACTTCAACCAGATACCCACATAATAAGGCTCTCACATGGAAATGTAACTGAAGGTTTGATTTCTGAACAGCATCCAGACTTGCCTCAACTTGAGAAATTTTGGATCCTAAAAGGTGGTCTGCTTCTTCAGTTTTCTGCTACGGTGACAAGCAGCTTTATATTTTATAGCAGCAATTTGGTACATTAACTGATGTTTTCACACAGGAGTTACTCGGACAGCAAAGGGTTCATTGCACCATCTAAGCTTAAGCATCTTAATGGCTGCTCTCAGAGCTGTCCTTATCTCGGTGTCAGTGGGTGAGACATTCTTCAGTCCCATGAAAATACTGTCAAGCTAATAAGAGACTGCACTGAGTACGTAATGTTTGCTATTTATAAACCCGATTGGTCTCTGCTGCAGCTCCTCAGACCTCACCGCTAGTTAATTAATGGCTATTTGGAACGAAGGTTCAGCAGAGGGGACACCAGCAGCACGCCAGGAGACTGGCAAATAGAAGATTTTGCATGTTTTCTGTGCAACAGACCAACTACTTGGTTTGCGTAGTACTCTGTTATGTTCCCTTCTGAATGCATATTTTCATAACAGCTTATACTATAACAGAGCCTGCTCTAGTAGGCTCTCTTCATTTTCTCTCACACCCTCTGCTTCTTGAAGTGTGGTCACTGCTTAAGATAAAATTGCCATCTTTGAGGTCTGACGTCTGTGTAAGTATAAAAAGTACATCCAGCACGTGCAGAAGTGCACGTTTTCCCCACTCTCTTTCCTCACAATCCCTTCATTCCTGTTACTCCGGGACCACAGTATCATTTGTGAAGATAATGCCATTGCTGGAGTTGCCTGACAGGAACTGTACATCTTTGATGTGGTGTGTGTGCAGCAGTGGAGGAATACACAAATACTAGCAGTAGCTTTGCACATATTGTGAAAGCAGTAGTTTTGACAAAATACTAACGTTTTCAGTCCCTTTGCAAAAAAAAGTTCTGGTATTTCTTGGGCTGTCCCATTGGGTCGCTGCTGGGAATGACCAAAAGTTTCAGTTGCTTCATAAAACAACTGGCAAAATAATTAAAGACACTGGGAAACCTGGGATTATGGGCTTTCTGATGGGTTATTTTTGTGACGAAAGCCAGCATCCTCTATTGGTACACTATTTCACACAACGTTTTACAGATCAGAACTACTAATAAACAGAAACATTTATCTCCATCCTTCTTTGTGAGCTCTCTATACCTCTGACCAAGCTCTTTGACCTGCCCTGAGCTGTGTACTTTTGAGGTGGCTCCTTGTTCAACTGAGATACCCTAAAATGGAGGAGTATTCCAGCTGAGGCAAGAAGACTGCATAACATAATTATGGTCTGTACTCCTGTTTATATGCTCCGGGGTGATGATTGCCTTTCTCACGTGATGTTAACTGATGTAAAGTCAACCCATGACCCAGGAGAGACCTCCATTTCCTTTTCTGAAGAGCTTCTACCTAGCCCATTGTTCTTCATCCTGTATTGAGCAATTAATGAATCCTGTTGGATCCAATTGAATTTTGTGGTTTTTTTCCCTGGGTATTTCACTGGTTTTCTTAGGAAATCCATGGCAAGTCGCTACATCAGGCTGCTCTTCAGTCTTCAGCTGGATAGGGTTTTCACAAACACTGCTGTAGTAACCCAAATAAATGGGAAAACACCTTGTCTGGCTGTTGCAAAGCAGAGAGATGATATCCTCACTTTTGAAAATAAGCTTTAATTCTGATATATATTATTGTGGGTTTAGGGGAAATTTATGTAACGGTTTATTTTTATACATGAATGTAGCATTGAGTAGTTTCCCATTTTCTACTGAGGTAATGGTTTCAAATCTTAGGGGATCAGACTTGTTATTTAGTGCGTACCTGTGATTTTCTGTTGTTTTTTGAAGTAACTGGATGTTTTAGTGGTTTTGAAGATTGTCCAGTTTTGCTGTAGCATCTAATAGTCCTAGTTGCTACTGTGTGTATAATCTATTTTTCTCCTCCACACTCACAGAGTAAAGCGGTAAAGTTTTTCACAATCACTGCACAGACCATGGAGAGCTTTGTGAAGTCATTAAGTGAAGATATGAAACAGCAGGATTTGGATTCTGATGAAAACCAGTTTGTATTAGCTTTGGCAGGGATTGTAACAAGTAAGTTAATGTTATCTCTCAGAGTAGCATTCCACATGTACTGGGAATTTCTATATTGCCTTATACATGCTGCGGTAAATACAGCTTTTCAAAGTCAGGTATTTAGTCAATGTTGATATCTTGTGTGACTTCCGGTCTTTAAAGTTCTAGCAGATTTTATCGTTGACACTTCTGTGAGGCCTTATAATGTTTGTGACCTAGTTAAGGATTAGACAGGTAAGAGCCATTGAGTTCTGAAATTCCCTAACGTTGTTCAATCTGAAGTAAAACAAGGACCATTCTACTAATCTTGATGCTCACCTTAGTTTGTAAATGTCAAGCAATTTGCTTTCTGAATTTCCAATAATGCTAACACCTTCAAGATGTATGAATTAGAGATGATGTGAGTAGATCAGTCCCATCTTAAGGTATGTGTTCAGAATTTTGAAACCACTTAGGAATTTTGTTGCTGCCAACCTAGACAATTCTATAATTCTATGATGGACCCCACCTGCACTGTCCATAGTTCTAAGAGAAAGAAAAGACAACAAACCCGTCTTCCATACTATATGTTTCTTACTAGGGTCAAAAAACAAGTAGGAAGCCACAGCTCTAGCTTAGTATGACTGCCTCTAGCTTGGAAGACTCTAAGAAATGGGGTTGATATGTCATCTGCATATTTGTGAAACTGTGCAACTGTCAAAACGACGCTAATTACATGATGCAAAATGGGTGAAACACACAAATAAGTGAACATTGCATTAATAGCCTTTTTAAATGTGTGATTTTTAGGTATTGTGATACCATTAAACATGGTAATAAAAACCAGTATGTGATGCATTATGCCGCTGTTACGAAGGTGGAATCCAGTTCTCCAGATGCTTCATTTAAAAAATAATTTAAAAAGCATAGCAAAAAGGAAAGGCTGAACAAAGGAAATGTTTAAAGGTGGAGGGTGAGGGGTGTTGGGGCTCTGCCTGTGGAGGAATCAGGGTGATGTAACGACATCTTGCTTCACTGAAACTGATGCAAATTTTTCCAGTGAAGTCGATATTACCAAGATTTCTCTGTTTGTATTTTTGGGAGGTTGCTGAAACTGATGTGATAAAGGATAGAGTCCTTTGATTGATGTCCACACGATTGATGTAGAAGGTACCAGTTTAATTATCCTAGTTATGCTGTAAAGTAGTATTACACTAGAAAGCGTTATTAAAAGAACACTGAGGAGGTGGTCATGAAGTGCCAAGTAGTCAGAAGTTTGAAAACACCAGAACAGTAATTCTCAGTGCAGTCTTAACACAGTCCAGTGTGTACAAACACTGCAATAACAGTCTTTAATTAT